>OY992533.1:77503866-77755737 GCA_963921185.1 Dasysyrphus tricinctus
ATCTTACATAATCGTATTTTTCTCAAAAACGGTTCGACAACTTTTCTTAAAAAAGTTAAATTAATTAATTTTAATTAGCTTCCTTTGGGTGGAAAACCATTTTTCAAAAAATGGTTATTAATGGTACCTCCCAAGAAACCATTTTTTTAATTTTCGATATCCTTCAAAACGGTTTGACTGATATCAATAATTTTTTTTTATACAAAAGCTTCCAAAAAATATAAAATAGTTTTGTGAATTAAAATTGAAACAAAAATTAAAAGAAATGTTTTAAAATCAAATACATATTTCGAAAACGATATGATCGGTTTTTTTGAAAATCGATATTTAAGAGTTTTTTTTAGTACTTTCTAAAGTATTTAAAAAAAAATATTTATATTTATAAAAAAAATAAGTGTACCTTCCACACAAAAGTTAAAAAACCGTTAATCAAAATATTTTTTTTTTCTCAAAAACGGCTCCTACGATTTTCATTAAACTTTTTATATAGTAAAATTAGTACGAACTACTACCAACAATTACTATAACAACATTTTTCCCTAAAAATATTTTAAGAATTTGATATACATATGTACATATGTAAAAAATATTTTTTTTTTAAACCACTGCAATGATTTAAATTTTGTTTCCATACAATCATATTCAAATAAGAATTAAAATAACGTTCTCTCGTCACATCAACTATCAAATGAGTTATTTTAGCTAGTTTAAATATCTTATTTGATGCTTTTAAACATTTTTCTCTCATGTCTTTAAATATACTTCAATTCTTTTTAATTGGTAAACCTTTCAGCCGAAACCAAGGGATACAACCCAAAATGTGTTCAATATATATAGGTAGATATTCAACACCCAGTTAAAAGAGCTTACGGTGAAACATAAATCCGAAAGCAAAGAAAGAAAATGTGCCAATTTAATAACAAATACCTTGTCCCACAATTAAGTGGGATGAAATTCGAAATTAATTAATGCAAAGTTAAAACCAAACGGAATTTAAAAACGAATTATAAAACAAAACACTATTCTTATTTGTTCAATTGTTCGGATCTCCTATGACCTTTCCCTCTCATTCTTGCTATCACCGCGAATCTTTCTCAGTTTCCTCAAAACTGCCTCACACCTCGACTTGAATCACTAATATTCTCTTCCAAAATGTCCTCGACAACTCTTTTCAAAAATTACTTTTTCTCAATTTTTATTTTCCTTCAAATTTTTTCTCCAATTACCAAAATATAGTTTTCCGCTTGAAATAGCTCCAAAGGCAAAGAGTGAACTTTTCATGCTAAAGCCTAGTACGCTGCTGATGCGAAACGAAATTTTTAGTTGGTCTCCAACAAGACAACGAAATGCTTACGAAAACGAAGCGGAAAAATATTCGTTGACAGTTACACAAATTCAAAAAATTAAAACAGATGCAAATGCAAAAAAATCACAAGCAGCCATGCTGTAATGAAAGAAACAACAAAAATAAGCACGAAAAAGCACAAATGTCATTTTTCGCACACAATAAATGGTCTGGGTAATTAATTGTTTGCGAAAAAAGAGTGTAGACTTCTCCAAATAATCTGCTACAATAATCAATTTCGCTCATCGAACAGCGTACTGCAGAACGAAAAATAGAACTAAATTTTTAGTTTATGATTTCGTTGTGTCATTTTTGTATTGGATTTTTCGTTTCGCATCAGCAGCGTACTAGGCTTAAACCTATTTTCTACCTCGGCTATTCCAGGCTCTCACACATTCATACAACCAGGCAATCGTTTTCGAGATCCTCAGACATGGGATCACGGCTTCCTGGAAAGCTACGTGCTCTTCTCGAAAACCTCCGTTCGAAACTCTTACACACACATTTAATGATTCAGCAAGTTGTTGGATGCCTATCCAAAACTTGCCGAATCAAAATGGCAACCCTTTCAACTAAATTATTCAAGAAAATTTAAAAGAATAAAATCGAGGAAAAGTTTCTTCTATAGGCATTCTCATAACAGTTGCTCTAAAATAATCGCGAGTGATTTGAAGTGCTAATCAATCTTCCAAAACTAATACCGCGAGGTGAGAGAGGAACTAATTTCTTTAAATCCTGAGATATACTCAGTTCTTTTCTTTTCGTTTGTCAATTCTGATAGATCAATTTCGTCACTTTAAAAAGAAGTTTAAGTTTTAAGTATTTAAGAAAACATTAACATTTTGCTTACAAAATATTGAGCTCCGTACGTTAAGTTAAATATGTAAGTAATAAAGTTGGTAATCTTATTTGTTTGGATTTAAATAAGAGTCCGCCTGACGCACTTACTCCTTTGGCTCATCCACTGGCACTTCGACAAGAGACCACCCGTCTTCTTGATAAATATAGCTCATGGGATTTTGGAATCATCTGTTCCACTCAAATCACAAATCGATCAAAACCTTTTTATTGTTGCTTTTCCAAAATACTTTAAGAGTAGGTCTCTGGCAGATGGATGCCAGGTGGCTTCAGTCTCTACAAGCATTTTGGAGACACAACGGAAAAAGGAAAGGCTAAAAATGGTCAGTGATAAAGAGCAGGCAGGTGAAACCTGTGTAGGTAAATTTTACCGCAACAAATCGACTTAAAAGATCCGAAAAATTATTTCAGATCTTTTAAAATAAGATCACAACAAAAACATATATTTAAAAAAAAAGAGCCAAGTTTTAATATGCACAAAAAACCTGTGCGTGAAAAGTTAGACAGAAACTAAGAAACAGACTAAGTTCTAAAATATATGCCAAGTTTTAAGTTCATGAAGCTTAATATCAAATATCTTAAGTGGAGTAACATCGAAACAACTCCAAATTATGACCGAAATTTGGTATTAAATGATTACTGATTAAAATTTTGCAAATATTTTATTTGCCAGTCCTACCGCTCTACAAAGTTACACAGTTCTACGTCTACGACAGCCAAAAGTGCTCCATATAAATAATAGCAATTCTGAGAAAGTGGGTGGGTCCCACGCTCCCTGAATGCAAAATCTCAATTTAAATTTTTCTAAAGTCGTACCGTTCTACCAATTTTCACCGTTTTACAATAGTCAAAAGTGCATTATATAATTGATAATAATCTTTAAAAAGTGGGTAGATGCAACGCTTCTTGAGCTGAAAATTTCCAATGTTATCTGTGTATGCACGTCAAACCCTAACGCTCTACCAATTTTCATCGTTCTACAACAATCGGAAGTGTTCCATTTAATTTATATGAATTTTTAGGAAAGGGGTGGATGCCACGCCCCCTGAATAGAAAATTGCAGATTTTCGATTTTTTCCTTTGTATGCACTACAAGGCCTACATTTGTGCGAAATTTCAAGTTTCTTCGTTGTCGGGAAGTGCTCCATAATTTGATGATCTGTCAGTGAGTCAAGGATTCAGTAATCAGTGAGTCAGCCAGTTACGGTTTTTGCGATTTTTGAAGTCCTATATCTCGGGAACTACTAATGCCAAAAAGTTGAAATTTGGTGAGCCACCTGCAAATACTGCGAATTTGAAGTTTCTGGGGGGGTTGAAAATCGCCTGAGTTTGTTCCTTTAAAAAGGGTGTAGTGTAGATCGTTATCACGATCGAATAAAAATTTGCTGTGATCCGTTAAATATGGTTCAATCAATCAATTTATCATGTGGAACTATTTAAGATCCATTAAATAAGAAAGAAAAATGTATTTTTACGAATGAACAAAAATTTGAAAGGCAAGCAAGACAAAGTATCGAAGGATAAAGTTTCGAAATCCTTGGAAATTCGTTGCGTTGTTCCTTGAGCGATTTCAATGAAAATGACACAGGTGGGAGTTGACATAAAATTAGAAAAGAAACAAATATATTCAACAGGGTATTTCAAAAAAAAAAACATATTTTGCAACTTTATTAATACTTGATCGAAAATATTCTTTTTTAGTTCTGTCTGAGTTATCATCAATGTCAATTTCATTAAATCGCTAAAGGAATAACAAAACTGCAAAATATTTACTTTTTTGAAACACCTGTTTTGAAAATAATTTTTTCTTTTTCTATTCTATATCAGCCATCATCTATGTCAATTTCATTGAAATCGATCTATTAGGAACAATGAAGTTGCAAAATAGTGACATATTTCTTCTACACCCTGTTTGAAAATATCCAAATGTCAACGAGTTAATATTTCCAGGAACTCTTTATTTTTGGGCAGTAATCATAAGAGGCAAGTGATTTTCTTCGCTTGTTTTGCTACATTTGGGACTAAATTAATAACCTTATGTGAACTGATTTTCTAAAAGTTTGTTTTTTGTTAACTTTTCCAGGTAAAATTTTGTAAGCCATCCATTGTGAAAGAAATTTAATTTTGAACAAAACGTTTTAAACATAAAATTGCCAAATTCGGCTTAGTTTCCGAGTTACACCAAAATATAAAAGTGGCCAGTGTGACCATTTTTGGTTTAAGGTATGCTTATGCCCCAAACAAACAAATTCAATAATAAAAACCATTGAACGTATGGAATACTTACAGGATTTTGCCTGTAATCCCTCATTTCTGGAGTGTTCAATAGCCTATAATATTAGATTTTCGTACAAAAAAATTAATTAAGTATGAAAGGAAAAAGTATGGTCGGAAACAAATTCCGTTGGATCCCAATTCAAATTGAAATAATATGCTATAAAAAAGGTGTTAGTGTTGTTCTTGTTCCCTCTCAACTGAATTATTATAGTTGAGAATATTTATTACAATCATTAACTTTCTTAAGATTTCCCTCTGAAAGCCCTAAAAGCTTGGGTACCTATACTTCCTTTCCTTGTTCTGGAGGTAAAGCTATTAAACTCCATAAGTATCTTGACAAAATATTTATTTAATCTATTAAGAGTTATCGCAGAATATTAAGTTATTAAGATTGAGTTGTAAACTTTGTCCCAAATAATGTAATAAAATCCTCAACTTTATACCATCATAAAGTCATAAAGAAGCCTTATTGTAGGATCTGATTTTAATCTGTCAATATTGTCCTTAAATAGTTTTCTTATTTTATACCAAAGATATAGCCACAAAACGTTTAAAAATTCACCATAGCTTATACATGGCTATAGTCCCTATAGCACAAGTTTAAATCATTTTCAAATTTATCACTCTAATTACCTAGAGAAAAGCTTAGAGAAAAGTTATTTAGCCATTTATGCATAGATTGATCTTTCGTCCCTTGTTAATGAGGTTCGCTTGTCGTTCATCTAGTTGTATCATCCTTTGGCTTCTAGGTACTATGTAGGTATAGGAATCACTTTCCTCAGAATTCTTTCCCGAAAGGAATTTAACTTTGAAAAGGTTATTGAGGGAAATGGTTGCCACGTCGTTTTTGTGGCTTAATTAATTCTATACCTGAGTAGAGTATTTATGTAACTGAGTAGGAGTAGTAATTTGTGCCGTAATTGAATGGGCTTAAGCGGTTGGCAGACAGAAAGTTGATCCTGAATTTGAATCTATAAGAAAATGCCATGAGGAGAAGAAGAAATAGAGATGAAACTTCTGATGAAAAATTAGATTTTATTCCTTAAACATCTTCTTGTTGTGTTGGAAGGAGGTGTAAGATGAGAGAAGAAATTCATGAAACAATGTTATTCTTAGTTTTGATTCTAGCATTTCTGTTCAAACATAATCACACCAATAGAAGTGGCAAGAACTAATATGACCCAAGAAATTGACATCATTTTTCAGTTAATAAAGAAGTATACTTGATGTTGTCTCCCCAAAGTAATGTGGGAATTTTGTTATGTGATCTAGTCATATCTTTGAAGCCCCAATGTTGACTAAGAATTTGGAAAGTATATAAACTCGGTATTGTTTTGGTTGTGTATTCACAAACATTAGAATTATCTGGGGCAGAGAATGTGTTTTTTTGAATTTTGGCTCAGATTTTGGAAAAATTAAAGCAACTTCAAATTTAGCTGCAAATCGACACATACCACCTTTCAGAATCAATATTGCAAATATGTTTGGTTGTACAGGATTGGGGTATAGAGAACCAGAACGAACTTTGGTTTTTCAATGACAGCAGAGACATCACCGATACCTGGTTCCGAATAAAGTTCTTTAAGATTTGTCTTGAAAGAATGGTAAAAGTTCTCTCGGTAATACTAGAGATCACATTCTTTCAAAGGTCTGTCTAATAACTCACGTGAGTTGACCGATATTGACATAATGTATTTGGAATAGCCAAGTCTTGTGGCATTTGCGTTTTGAAGTGAAACAGGTAAACATAGTGGTCAAGGCGCGAAATACTTAGTCTTGTCTTGGACAAAACGTCACCATAATTACTTGTGTACTTATTTATCGGGCTCCTAATCTATGATGACGGCGGCAGCGCAGCGGCCTTCCATCCTCTACGATCACGAGGCATCCGCAACGTCATGGTCTTCAAATCAGAGGTTTGGTCTTTTTCGTTCTCTCAAACCTGGGGGACTGTGATTTAAAGACCCTCATGGCAGGTGCATTATTATCCACTTGTTCGGTGTGGCTGCGAGCCAATGTAGTCGACGTGCTTTGATTAATTGAACTACTGTTATTTTTTTTTCTACCGGCACCGAACAAAGAAACGAGACCTATAGCTGCGCGATTACGAGGAAATATGATATAAGCATTTAGTCACACATTTCGGAATGGGTTTCGTTGGGGGAGGAAAAAAGAACGCGTTCAGCACGTTAAATGCTGCCACCTCCTACTGCTCAGCAAGATTGGTATTCAGCTAAAAATATTAGAATGCCAAATTTGATTACAATTTTTGAATTACTAGGTTGATTAATTTGCTCGCTTCGTATCCCAATCTGAAAGAAGAAAAATGGGCGCCAGTGAATTTTTTCTTGTAAAATGAAATCACAAGCCTCTGAAGCAGAATCGACACTTCAGTGTAAAGATTTTTGAAATAAAAAGAGTGAAATTATAATTTCGAATAAAATTTTTTACTAATTACTTTGCTTGAGAAACCTTGCAAGCGGAGGGCTAAAACTTAAGATCTTGTAAACTAAATTTTACAAAAGTAAGATTTGAAAAAAAAAGATGAACCGTTATCTCTTTGTCCCAAAAGAAAAAGAACCAAAGAGGATTTTAGTAACGGGATCGCGAGTCCTGCAATTTGAGGAAGAAATCAACGGAACAATAGAATTAAAACTCTCCTTATCCTTTCCAATTACTCTCCTAGGACCCTAGCTTTTGTAAATCATCGTTGAATTCGCCGATCGCTGGTGTCACGATGAACGCATTCAGGCATTTTTTCCTATTTTCTAACTTTTAAGAGAAAGCCAGATGACAGCGCCAAAAATCGAACAAATCAATTTCGAAATTGTAAAACCATTTTTCTCCTCCAAATTTCCGAGTCCGAAATCCCAGTGACGGACGTAAAAAAAGAGAAGACCAATAAATTTAGTACTGTTAATGAGGACAAAACGAAGTATATGCTATCATCGAGAACAGAATCTCAACATCGTAGACTCGGGCAAAACATCACGATGGAAAGGTACAACTTCGAAGTCGTCAAGGACTTTGTCTACCTGGGGCTCCACTATTACAACACAAAATGACATCAGTGCAGAGATCAAACGAAGAATTACTCTTGCCAACCGCTGTTTCTTCGGGCTAAGAAGGCATTTGAGTAGAAAAGTCCTCTCTCAAAGAACCTAGGAGCCCTTATATAAGACCCTAATTATCCCGGTCCTGCTTTATGGGGCAGAACATGGACCCTGTCAAAAACGGATCAGAATCTGCTTGGGTGCCTTGAAAGGAAAATTCTTCGGGTGATCTTTGGTCCAGTATGTATCGATGGAGTATGGAGGAGAAGATTTAACAACGAGATTTACGGGGTTTACAGCGACGTCGACCTGGTCAAAATGCTAAAAATACAGCGGCTGAGATAGCTGGGACACCTGGTGCGTATGGACACTGACGCACCAGCCCGACGAATCTTCGAATCTACCCCTAATGGTCTACGCAGCAGGAGGAAGATCCCACCTTAGGTGGCGCACACAAGTGGAGAATGACCTCAACCAACTTGGAGTGCGTAACTGGAGGCAGCTATAGCTAGGGACAGAGCTGGCTGGAGGGGCTTGTTGGTTGAGGCCCGTAGTCCACCCTGGACTGTAAGCGCCATCTAAAGTAAAGTAAAGTAAGTAATATTTATAGTAACTTAAATGCGGAAAGGTAGATAAATTGGAAATTATGTTCTAGTTACTTGCGATCAAAAGAAATATAACCTATACTTCGGTGAGTGTTCGTTCATTATGTCGGGCACTAAGCCATTCTCAAAAAGAATAACTGCAACCACGCTTCTTTGGGTAATAATTGGATTCGAACAGACCACCTGTCTGTCAGTTATAGGGCATTCGGGGATCAGCTGTCACCAACGCCTCTTGTGCTTGTTTTGAATTGATTTTAGTCTGTTGTTTTGTGGGCTAGAGGTTTGCTCTTCCACTTTAAGAACCAGTTACGTCGGTTATCTATTTCTGTTTTTGTCGCAGTAAATTTCACCGTGCATTTACAGCTCATAAAGTTTGCAGTTGTGTCTCAAAGTTCTGTCGAAGAATTTTTTTTTCGAAGGAGCCCACTACCAGCTCTCACTTTCTGCTTATCGCCCAACACTCGAAGCTATAAAGCAGGAATGGCAGTATAAGAGTTTTATAGAGCATCTACCTGGTCTTACGTGTAGGGAACCCATTTGTTGCACCTAACCTAAGTAGCACCACACTAGTCTGCTAGGGTTATTCTTCGTCAGATCTCCATCACTAAGATATCGTTCGTAGGATTAATGTTCACTCCGAGGTAGATGGACTCTTTAACTACTTCGAAGTTGTAATGCTTTCAACAGTGGTTTTTTTTGTCCTAGCTGATTGACAGATTTTTTATTGTTTGTTGATAATATGCATTTTCTTCTGCCCTCATTTACTTCTACACCAACAAGTTCCACCTTTTCTTCACTTGCCGTGAAAGACTTTTTTTTTAACAGCCTTGGTGTTGTCGATGTAGTGCCTAAAAACAGAAATGTTTTATCCGAGGTACTGCCTCTTGCGAGGAACTGACAAATCCTCCAAGAGTATACTGGTCATAAATAAGTGCTGCTCATTTAGCCGTTCGGACTCGGCAAAAAACTGTAGGTCCCATCCATTCTTGCCAACAACACAGGAATGGTTGTGACTTGTAAGTCACTAGGTCCTGGTTCTCCACGAGTTGTTGCGCCACACAATTTATTTATTTATGTGGTGTTGTCGATATCATCGCCATACCCTAGAAGTTGGACAGATCTATCGAAAAAAAATGCCTTCATTGTTAACACCTGCTCTGTGCACTATTTACTCCAGAACGAGATTGAAGAAATCACATGATAACGCATCTCCTTGCCGAAACTCTGCGTACAGGTTTGGAATAGTTCGGAAGAGTTTTTCCACAGTTGGACATTTCATTTCAAAATTACTAATTTCATGCGACACGGTTTACCCGGTATTCCTAGTTCACTCATCGCCAAAAAGAGCTCCTGACGATGAAAATATTATCATATGCGGCTTTAAAGCCACTTAATAGATGGTGAGTCTTGTCTTGAAATTCGTTGGTCTCGAATGAGAATTTGGTCGATCTGCCTGACCCGAAACTGATCGGCTTAAGACGCTCACATAGTTCGATGGAAATGATAGGATCTTTTCTGCGACGTTTACCAGGGAAATACATCGATAGTTCTTGCAGGATATAGGATCACCTTTATGTAGACTTGACATTATATGGAGCTGATAGAGCAGACATAATTTCTTCCACACAAACTTGATTGCTTGTTTGTAGCATTTATACTTTCAACACATCATCCCCTCCATACTTGAAGAGCTCTACTGGTAAACCATCAAATCCAGCGGCCTTGTTGTTCGTAAGTTTTTTTATATCAAAGGCTACTTCTTAATTACTGGGTGTTTATTGAAGGGGTGGGTTCTCTTCTTGTCCTGTTTCTCCTTCCACCTGATGACCGTTTGGCAGCTGCTAGAAGTGCTGTCTTGAATTTACTATTCCTTATTCTTCGGGGAATAAGTCATCTTCCCTGTTTCGGTTTTAAAACCAGCAGTCAGTTTCTTGGCTTTTCTTATAAGACTTTTGGGTGTTGTCTTGATCGCGAGAATCTTCGATCTTCTTGACCTGAGATGCTGCGTACGCCCTTTTCTTTTCATTTAGGTTTTCTTCTCCTTGCTCGATTCTCCTAGTTTGCCGCTCTTGTACTACGCTGCAGCATATTTGCATGTACATCTTCTGTTATCTTTTTCAGTTGAATGCATTCATCATCATACCACAGGTTTTTTTTTTTGGGGGTGGTTGGTGGCCCATTGTGGATTCGGCTGCCTCTGAGATGATATTGCGATACTGACTGAGATTTCAACTCTATTGTGAGAGTCGTGTGCACATTTTGGGCTAATATTTTGAAAAGTGTACACAGGTACCTATGTATCTTTTACGAGTCACCATCAGGAAGATAATTAATTGTATTTACTTAAAAAAAAAAAAAAAAAAAAATACAAAGCTATCCATTTCCGCCATCAGAACTTTAAATTTGAATTTCAATTTCCTATTTACCAATCCGCAAAACTCATATCGTCATAATAATGATATTATTCTATTTTTATCTATCTGCCGTTATCGCTAAATTACGGCTTTTCAGAAATGGATAGATACAATCAATTTTATTGGTATCCAACTGTCTACCAGAAGACCACAAGACTCAGTACAAACAAAGCCATTACAATCCGCTAACAACATTCATACAAGGATAATAAAAAGGACCTCCTATTGTTACGCATAAGTGTGCAGTGCTGTGCGAAAAATATTTTTGAATTGAGCAAATAAATGCATAATTTAACTCGTGATGGTTTGGTGGTCGAAATGTCAAAGTGTCAAATATTTTTTTGCAATAACCGCCATTTTAAAAAATGTCTGACTTCATACCTCGTTTCCTAGAAAAGGTGGTAAACACAAAATTGAAGACCTCATAATTCTCAGATCTTATTCAATCAAGTATGCCGTATATCTGTAGTTAAGGCCTAACAAAATAGAGGGCGCCAAAGTAGTTGTTTTTTAATAGAGCTACAGTTGTTATGAAAAGTAATTTTTTTTTGCACAGCTCTCTTTGTTTATATGAAAAATAGAAGCAATTTAACTTTGTATCAGCGAGGATTCATTCAACAAGGAAAAATTGTATCTGGCTGTGATTCCGGTTGAGCATCCAGGTCGTTATGGAAAATTTATATTTATGTATTATAAACGTTACAAAAGCCTTCTATGTGCTCTCAGTTTTCATGTGGATCTTCAAATTAAAGCGGAATGCGAATGATGTTACTCTGTCAGAGGATTCGTGTGTTGAAAAAGGACTTTTTTTCAACATTCCATCTATGTATCTATTTGTTTGTGAAATTGAAATTATTTATGCTATTATTTTGTGGTTTAAATTGAGAAGAGTGTAGCTATATGAACCGATAAATGTTCCATCATTATAGCAACGAAATGAATAAAATTTTACAACATTCGATTATATGAAATAATGAATGGTTAATGAAATATTTTGCGTAGTATTCTTTTAATAGGGGAACATTTAAAGTTATCTACTAAATAATGATTTTTATGTTACCTTAATGCCCATCATTTGGGAATGTAATTCTTGTTGAACGACACTGATTGGTAAAGTTTATGAAAATTGTACGAGCTGGGAGCGAATTACCGCTTTATTGACAGAGTGAATGAGTGCCAGCATTGATCAAATGAACGAGTAACCACTTCAAATTATGCGATGGTACTTAGATAATCTAATGCCAAACTCACATAATTCAGTCACACAATATTCGAAAACTGAATCGGTAAAGTGTAAAGCATATAAACAAAACTCACATTAATTCCTCTTGGCAGCTGCTGTTCTCCCATTTTTTGAGAGAATAAGATTAAAATTTGAACATTATTTGTTGCTTGACGCTCTATTGTAAGTTCCTTAAAAGACAACTAGATGCTGGTAAAATATCTAAAAGTTTAAAAGTAAAGTTTTCAAAAATCACCCACGTCAAAAATGTGATTTTTGAAAACTTTTGTTCGTTTCACCACAAAAGGGCTATGGGTTGGTTACGAAATCTCGCAAATCAAAATCTCGCATTCAAAATCTAGCATAGCGAATTCTCAAAATTAAAAATCTCACTTTTCATAGTCTTGCAATAACGAAATCCCGCAAATTAAAATCTCGTGAATCAAAATCTCGCAAAATGCTAATTGTATTGCACCAAATATATTTTTTCAAAATCAAAATCTCGCAAAATTAAATCTCGCATGAGATTTTGCAATGCAATTATATTTTGCGAGGCATCTTACTTTCTGCAAAATATGCAAATCCAGTGTCTAAGTCCTTTTACACCACCCTGTTATTCATTAATTGTAGCTGTAACTGTAACATAGAGATGGTATATCCTCCAGCTGTAAAGTTTTATGCGCAAATTTCATTAATCGTATTTGGTCTTAGTTTTAGTTTCATTATAAATGCGTAAAAGACGACAAAAATTCTAGTTGGAAATAGTGAAGAAAAATATCCAACGGGATTGGGAAATATTTCCACTCTATTGGACAGGAGAGGCAATTTTATAAATTTAATAAAATAAAACTGTTTTGGCAAAAAATAGTTTTAAACTCACCATTTTGAAGACAAATTAATTTTTTTTTTCTAAATTTTAAGTTTGAAAACAGCTTTTCCTGAAATGTTTTATTTAAAGAATTGTTGTTGGAGGAAGCGTCTAAGCCAACCTCCTGACGCACCGTGTAAACACAAACCCTGCTGCTGTAATTTTTTGTTTTGCTGTCAATTTGTTAAATGTGAATTCTACTTGTTCTAATTTTGCTAAGTCATGTTTCAACTTCTTCTTATTTCATTATTTTTTTAATTGTTAAATGTCATAGTAAGGTCATTTTAAAGTCAACTAAATTCATTTTGTACTGAATAAAAATTATCATTAGTATAACAACCACCAAATACCTAACTTCAATTTTATGTAAACCTTTTATTTGGAGATAAGACATTGGGCCTTACTAATAATCAAATTAAGTTATTGCTTAAATAAAAATCTCCATATTTCAGAAAAACCGCATACCAATAATCAATTTAGCTGCCAGACTAGAGACTAGCAAAACGTCAAAATTTAATACACAGAAATCCATGTTTAAAGTCGTAACTTTAATATGTGAAATGACATTTCAGTGCGAGTGTTGCCTGTAGTACTATTTCATAATATGTATTATGTATAAATAAGTACTTAAATTTACTCGAATATTACTGTGTAATTTTATAAGTATTTTCATAACGCCTGATTTTGGGTTAATAGAAAAAAAAAACTGATACTTTTGTATATAAATAATGTTCATACACATAATAGCCCTGTTTTTAAGTGCATTTTTATCTTCGCTTACAAAAAAGTAGCATGTTAAATGCAACAACAATACGGAGTTATACCAAATTGTTGTTTTATTTAACATGCTACTTTTTGATTTGGTTTGAATTTTTAACATTCATTTTACATGAATTATTTAATAAACATTTTAATAAGTTAATCAGATTAATTAAGCTTTTTAAAAATTACTATTTTTTTTCAAACGTCTTGTCAAAAATATAACAGGCACACTTCGAAATTAATGTTAATTGCGTCGTTTCCTTGCATTTTCAATCCGTTTGCAATTCAAAAGTCTTCCAAGGGTTTGAATGTTTCCAGTGGTGTTTGCGGAGTGTTTTTATCTCATGAATTCATTTAGGAGTGCTCTTCGAACACAATAGCCCTGTTTTTTAGTTCATTTTTATCTTCGCCTAGAAAAAAGTAGTAAGTTAATTACAACAACAAACTGGTATAATTCCGTATTGTTGTTGTATTTAACATGCTACTTTTTTCTAAGCGAATATGAAAATGCACAAAAAAACAGGGCTAATGTAAACATACGTTAGGTAACTCTTCGGATTACTTGTCACAGTGATACATAAATGTTTTCGAAAATTGTTTGTCAATGCAGGAAGGTGGTCGTTTAATGTATCATTGGAATTAAAAAAGAGTGAAATGTCTCAAAAAACGTATGAAAACAACAGTATCGATTACTGATCCCTAAAATAAACCCTAAACAATATTCTAGTCCAAACTAGTATGATTCTCAAAACGAGATTGACTTAAGATATGCTCTTTCGACCATTTTGATTTCTTGATATTGTAAAATTTAGACTGAAAATACCCATTGATGAAATATGCGAAATTATATATGTATCACAGTGAAAAATATCGACAGAAAATAATTTGTTTCCATAGAAATTTCGTTCTAATATGTACAAATGTCAAAAAATTATGAAGTATATTCAAAATATGCATGTACTTGTATAATGCTTATCAACTATATACATACATAAAACAAAATTGAAATCGTCCAAACTCTTCAAACAAATAACGTACTATGGTAATGAAAAAGTTACTATCAAAAAAGAATACGGCAATACTTATCTCCACTCTTTGAAAAAAAAAACAAATTGAAATTCATCTGTCATTTTGCCGAGCTAAAGGAAAGATTTCAAATCGTAAAACCAGTGAAAAGGCTTATTAAACTAAATAAAAAAGTGTAAAAATATAAGTTTAGTGAACAACTGAAATACTTTATTGAATAAAATACAAAATAACATGCGGTGCAACGGTAAATCCTGTAAAAATGCCTAAAACAAAAAGTGTTCAAACATTTCACAAGTGTTATCTAATATTTCTACATAAAGTACTGTGAAGTGATGGTTTTTAGGTTATCAAATTATTGTAGAATACTTTAAAATCCATATTTCATGATATTTTGCTTTAAAAAAAGCATATTAAGTTGTAAATAAAAATATATTCCAAGAAATATATTTTGCTGATATTTATCTGTCAAATGATAAATTCTCGTCCAGCCGGGACGCATTAATTTTTCTTGGTGATGGCAAGGCGCTTTAATCCGTTTAGCACCTGTAATTTAACGTTTTGAATAAAAAAATGTAATTTAACGTTTTGAATAAAATATTCTTAAACTTCTTTCTGCTGTTGGCCCTTTTTATCATGTCAGTTTTATATCTTTGTCAAGAAGCTTATGTCAGTTTAAAAATATTCTACGATAATGTATTTAAAACATCACTCAACATAATTTTATGTAGAATATGATAAAACTTACTGTGAAATAAAAAAAAATATTCACTCCGTATTATATGTATGTGTTTTTACATTATTAAACGCAGCACCGCAAATGTAGTCTTATAAAATTTTGAATAATAAAGTATTCCAAGTATTCACTCTGTATGTTTGAAAATCTTTTTTTTTTACTATTTTAACGATTTAAAAACACTTTACACTTTCTTATAGCGCGGCAAAATGACGATAGCATTTCAATGATTTTTTGGTTTTCTTTTTTGAAATCCTTTCTTTCCCAAGGCACCCCACCATACGGCCGTGTAACTGCACGCCGACCCTGAGTCAATGCATGTGTGTTCGTGTATTTCTTTTTCTACGTATTTACTTGTGTTATTGTAGTGTGCGGTTTTGTTTGATGGAATTTGATGCAAATTGTAGTAGATTCAAGGGAAGTCTGAGGATTTTGTTAGCAAAAGAGTAAAATTGTTTATTGGTAGCATTCTGTTTAAGCACCACATTTTATTTTAACCTCTCAGTTAGTTAATAGTCGACATTAGTGTTTGATTATTAGTAAGGCCCATTGATAACACTGGTCAACACAAATTTTGTGCCTGGGTTCTGCATATGATTTTCTTATTCCTTACATATTACTTATTAAATAAAAAATTGTCTTGTTTGAAAAAGTTTGCTTTTGTAGTCAGGAGCACATTATTTGAAAATTCATGAAAATGTGCTATGTTAGAATCAATTAATATAGATATTCTAACATAAAAGACTAAGATACACCAAAACGCTACAGCCAGCGTGTAGGCTGATTCTAAACAAAAAAAAGAAACATGAGAAGGGGTGTCTATGTTCCCCTGTTTAGGCAGGAGGGGTGATTTTCTTTAAAAAGTTACTTAAACTAGAAAAAAAAAAAATATTGAAAAACAACGGTAGCACCAAAAATATCACGGTATATATTTTTTTAAAGCTAATACACCATTCTTTAATTTAATTTTTAAATTAAGTCATTTCCATGAACAGTTTTTTTTAAATTAATTTTCAAACTCAGAATTTTGAACACAAAAAATCAATAATATTATTTTTTGTTAAAATTAAAATTTTCTTAATTTTACGTTAAAAGTTATTCTTCTGTTTTCAATATTCAATGCATTCACCAATCTTAAGTGAAAGTTTAAAAACTATATGGTTTTGTGTATTTTAATTTTTGACAAAATTGAAAGTAACAAAAACTCCTTTTTTCTTCATTTATTTGTTTAGTGTTTGGTACCAAACATTAAAACGGTAACTTTTATCAACAAACACACTGATTTTGGAATGTGCTGTTCTGAAATTAAACCTATAGAATAATTTCCCATCATTGTTTCATTTTATTGACCTTGGTAATGACGATTACTCTCGAAGTCCATAAAGTCCTAGTTCAAACGTTTTCTTTTTTCTTCTGAGTATGCTCGCAATGAAGTTTTTAAATTTTTTTCTAAATGACCGTGCAGAATATTCAATCTTAGAGACATCCTGCATGTATTTTGAGTTTCTTAACATATTTTCAAAAATGATAATAGTGTGAATTTTGATAAAATAACCACATATATAGCAAAATGCAATAGCATCACTTCGACACATTCTTAATAACATTTTAACGTCCTTAAATATTGAAATAAAAATGTGTGTAGTTTGTGACACAAATATACTTTAGAGATACCAAATGGGCGTAACAATTCCCCTCCTCTCTCCTCTTTTAAAGAATATATTAAAGCAAACATTTATTATTTCTATGAAAACTATGGTAACGGTATTTTGACTACCAACTCTACAAAAGCAAACTTTGGGGGGGTTGTGGGTATTTTTCCATTATTTTGGAGCATGACGAATAAAAAAATCATGAAATGAACCCAGGCACAAAAATAATTTTTTATTTTGTTGAGCTGTGTAATCTTCTATCTCTATATATATAAAAATGAATGTTTGTCTGTGTATGACCTATAGACTCCAGTACTACACGACGGATTGAGCTCAAATTTATGGGTTATATTCAAAAACTTACTGGCAAGGTTTAAAGAATAATTTTAGAAGTTTTCAATGAGTGGCACTAAACTTTTAACATAAAAGCATTGTATATCCAATCTATAGTATTCTCATGAAACACGATTTTGTAGGTAGACATTTGGTCGATAGGTTCGCTGTGATCGCCTTACCGAGATCCCTTAACAAAAATTAGTATTACATTTGGACGCATAGATGGCCACGAGCTTTTTTTCTTCATGAGAATACTATAGAATTCATATACAATGATAAAAGAGAAAAATTCGTGTTTATATGTGAAAAAATATATTTATATAAATATATTATTCAAAACCTATAGCTCTGCTTTGAATGTCAGAAAATGTAATTATTGATGTTTCAGACTATAAGGATTTACAATTTTATTATATTTGTGCAAATAAAAATAGAAGTGAAAAAGTGAAGAAATATTGGTGGAATCTCACGAAGAAGTAAGCCAATAAGAATTCAATTAAATAGTGAAAACCTAGAAAAGCTCAAGGATTCAAGACAACGTAAGGAATCGAAATGCTTTATGTATGTATATGTATGTAAACTGTATAATCGCATGAAAATGCAACAGAAGAACCAATCTTTTTTGACTTCGATTTAAAGATTGCATTAATTGACTTAACTACGAAACTTTGACTTAAAATTCTGGAATCACCATTATAACTAAAATTGAATTGTTTGTAATAATTTTTTTCACATTTCACTTACAGCAATCAGTTGATTGCAATCTTTTGGGAATGCATGCATTTTTTTAATTCTTTTGCATTGCTTGCATTCTTTTGCATTGCTTGCATTCTTTTCGTTTGTTTGAATTATTTTGGATGTTTATCCATTCTTTGCATACTTTTGAATTATTTATCTAACAATCTTTTAAGTTACATACATTTTTTTTTTCATTTACATACTTACATTATGTATGTATGCATGTTTGTTCTTAATACGTCGATTTTTATATCCTTAATGCAAAAAATGCAAATGAATGCAAAGAATTCAAGTGAGTGCAAGGAATGAAAATGAATGGAAAAGAATGCGAAAGAATATAAAAAAATGCAAAATAATGCATGAATTCTCAAAAGATTGTATTCAATCCATTTCTTGACAATTAATAGAGGCAAACACAATAATTGCAATCATTTGAATGCCAAATTAATGGTGATCGCTGAATTTGAAGACGAAGTCAATGAATGAAATCTTTAGATCGAATGCAATAAAACGATTTAAATGATTACCTTTATAAAAGATTGCATTCTTTTACAACCTTGCAAGCAATTATCTTTAACCCTTAACCACCTACCCACCGGTCTCAGAGACCGCAATGAATTTTCAAATATTTCAATGTGTGTACATATGTCGTGTGACAGAGTCCATCCCTATACCTTTTTTAAGTTATCAAACTGAATCGCCTTTAAGCTTGCAGAGTGAACAAGTGCACGCGTTTGGTCTAGGTTAGTACAAATATTTTGTCAGCGGTCTCCGATACCGGACGTAGGTGGTTATGTAATTATTTGGTAGATATTTAGTGTTTTTATTTTTTTGCAAAAACGAACAAGAGTGACTAAAATATTTAAAGATTACTACAGCAATCTGATAGCGAAGACATGCCAGACCTGGTTTAAGTGACATGGAACCTGCTGCGACCGAGGATTTTGTGCAATTTTGTCGAAGTTTGTTTTTTAAGTTTGGTTTTTTAGTTTTTATTTGTTTTATAGTCTTTTAATTTAATACTGTGTGAGCGGTCTCCAGGTACGCACGTAGGTGGTTTAGGGACTGAAGTAGGTGGTACGAGGTTAAGGGTTAACGCATTTTATATTAAGGTATCGATTTGTTTCAATATTTTATGGTCGAAGAGAGAAAGAAATATATGTATGTTCATATTCAATTTGAAATTTTAAATAGATTTAATCACAGATTTGACCCTTTGCCTCTATAAGTTTCCAACAAATTGGTTTCACATCCGCCATTTTTTGTATTATTTGACTGCTCCGTTACGTTGTGTTATCTTTTCAAGCAAAATTAAAATATAATAGCAGGTACCTTCTATAATATTTATTGACATTATTTAATATTGGGGGCTATCGTGAATAAAATTTCCCACGGAATTTTTCCCATCATTGAATATTGGGAACGTGAATTATGGTCGCAGTATCTCTCGGAACTTATCGGCATCGACAATTAATATTCCTTCGCCACTGGGCTACCATTTTGATCGAAAAATTTGAACCTGCAAGGAACAGTGAAAAATTGTCGGCAATTCCAATTTTAGAAGATGGGTGATATTCCGTGGGAAATTTTATCCACGATAGCCGCCCCCATTAGTATGTTACGCAACTTAGATTTATCTACCCGTGCAAAGCCGGGGCGGGCCAGCTAGTAAACTATAAAAATGGACTTCTGGCTTTCCAAAAATCAACAAAACATTGCTGTAAGTGTTGCCATTGTTTTTTAATTAATTTGTTTACTATTTATGCAATCATTTTATTTAATTGTCCCTCCCGTCCAAACGTGGGGAGATATTACCCCCCTCCTTTGGGATTTTTTACTTGTCTACTTCCCAACTAAATGCTCTAAATTTTTTGGCAGATTTTAAACGAATTTCTTTCCAGAATGAAGAAAAGTGGTATTTAATTTACCCCAACAGCAACTATAGGGGATGAAAATAAAAATCTGAAAAATTACCTACCTTTTTTTAACGACCACCCTAATGTGCATACATTAAACTCTACCAAAAAATTGAAATACATTTTTTTTATAGGTTTTAAAATTTCGGCAGACTCCTAAATTTTAGGTTTTTTTACAAGTTGTAACGAAGTGTTCCAGTTTACATTCTTTTCTTCTACAAATCCTTCATCACTAGCTAATATTCAGCACCAGATAATATTCATCACCAGTATATTCAGCACCAGATAATATTCAGCACCAGTATATTCAGCACCAGATAATATTCAGCACCAGTTAATTTTCAGTAAGAATTGTATTGCATCAAAATACGATTCACATTCACCACAAGCATGTGACGTCACACGAAAATAGACAAAATAATTATTTGTCATTTATCCTCGTACAGTTCCCACTCAGTTGTTACCGGAAATATAAAAAGTGGACCTGCTCGAATGGATGAAAGGCACCCTTTCGACCATACTCAACGTCAGACGGCATTTAGTTAGCCTGATCAGTTACGCTCCGGCCGCAGACGAGTCAAGTCGTTTCGGTCAATGAAGCTTTTTGTTTTCACGGAACTTCCCCCCACCAGTGGCAAGCGGTTTCGTTGCTGAGAAGTGCCACCAAGGGCATTGTACTTGCTGATTAGTGCCACCAAGGGCGTTATACTTGCTGATTAGTGCCACCAAGGGCGTTGTACTTGCTGACTAGTGCCACCAAGGGCGTTGTACTTGCTGACTAGTGCCACCAAGGGCGTTGTACTTGCTGATTAGTGCTACCAATGGCGTTGTAGTTGCTGATTAGTGCCACCAAAGGTGTCATACTTGCTGATTAGTGCCACCAAGGGCGTTGTACTAGCCGATTAGTGCCACCAAGGGCGTTGTACTTGCTGATTAGTGCCACCAAGGGCGTTGTACTTGCTGACTAGTGCCACCAAGGGCGTTGTACTTGCTGATTAGTGCTACCAAGGGCGTTGTACTTGCTGACTAGTGCCACCAAGGGCATTGTACTTGCTGATTAGTGCTACCAAGGGCGTTGTACTTGCTGATTAGTGCCACCAAGGGCATTGTACTTGCTGATTAGTGCAACCAAGGGCGTTGTACTTGCCGATTAGTGCCACCAAGGGCGTTGTACTTGCTGATTAGTGCCACCAGGGGCGTTGTACCTGCTGATTAACGTATATCACCTACAACCATTCCAGACGCAGTCTCAAGTACCCGAAGGCAGTTTTCCCGATAGGAGAACACCCCGAATTTAAAAGCAGAACAACCAACACCAGTGTACCGCTAACAATCCGTGTTAACCAGAATACCAGTCAACCAGATAATAATAAGCTTAATATAATTTATTATTTACAAAATAGTTGTTTCAATAAAGATTTTGTGATAAGGTTCTAAGACCTTTTCTTCGGAAGTTTCGTGGTTTCTTCAGTACGACCCTGGTGAGACCGGCGAGCGTAACCTCGGCTGGAAAGCAAAAAGCACATCACAAAGTCACGCATAACAATCTTATGTTTTTCATGCAAAATCTATGAACAAAAACATGGTGTTGTGTTCTTGCCCTTAGTTTCACTATAGTCTCACCAAAGTTCTGTTTCTCAAATTAAAAATTTTCAATTAAGTTTGAAAAGAAAATTCTATTGAAATTTCTACGAAATCGTTTCAAGCGCACTCATCACCAAATCAGTGAGAACTTGTCACTAGAACTAGGTAACATAATGGGCTCCCTTATACATAGATAGGAAATAATTATTTTATCACTGTGTTCTTCCATAATGAGCACGCTTGAACGATTTTAAGCGTTTAAAATATAAATTTTATTTGGCTTATTTAAACCTATTTAAAAAAACACTACGAGTAAATGGGTACGGCTGTCCGTGAAGTTAGATAGTTTTCCAAAATAGTTCTGTTCGATTTCACAAAAAAAAATCGATTTTAAAAATGGGATGCTAATTTCACGCAGCATATCAATTATTGAAATATAAAAAAAAAAATAAAAACCGTTAATAAAATGTTAGATGAAAAACTGATACTTGTACTGAAATAACCCTGAATTTCAAATAAATTTAAAAGTTTAAAATTCTGAAGTATCTTAACGTATAAATATAATGTCGATACCTTCCCGTAAGAATGTACTAAGCGACATTTTCAAAATTTTAAATAAAATTTTTAAAATACCTCTTATTCAGTTATTTATTTAAGAATTTTTTTGTAATAAACAGATTTTTAGAGGCATTTTGAGTTGAAAATCCCGTTGCAAATCTTTTTATTTTATTAAATACATAAATAAATAACTGGACCAGAGGTTTTTTTCGATGCCTTTAAAATTTTTGAAATGGCGCTTAATACATTCTTACGGGAAGGTATCGATGTGTATTTAATAAATTCCGAGAAAATCCTGTTTCTAACACTTTTCTAACAAAAATTATGATTTTTTTCATAATTAGATCGATTTTTAACGAATTTTGGTAAACGACCTTGATATGCTACCAGCCCACTTGTTTACCAAAAATCGATCGATGAAAAATCGATCTAATTATGAAAAAAATCTTAATTTTTGTTAGAAAAGTGTTAGAAACGGGAACTCCTCGGATTATATTGTAAACACATTACATCTATATCTTGAGGTTATTAAATGGTCTGGAACTCCCAAAGAACTGCCAGCATTTGTCAAGGTCGTTTACCGAAATTCGAGAAAAATCGATCTAATTATGAAAAACAATCATAATTTTTGTTGGAAAAGTGTTAGAAACAGGATTTCCTCGAAATTTATTAAATACACATTATATTTATACGTTAAGATACTTCAGAATTTTAAACTTTTAAATTTATTTGAAATTCAGGTTTTTTTCAGTACAAGTTTCAGTTTTTCATCTAACATTTTACTAACGGTTTTTATTTTTTCTTGACGTGAAGGTAGCAGAACTATTTTTTTAGGGGTTTCTCCACCGAAAAAAAATGTTTTTTTTTATTATATTTCGATAATTGATATGCTGCGTGAAGCTAGCATCCCATTTTAAAAATCGATTTTTTTTGTGAAATCGAACAGAACTATTTTGGAAAACTATCTGGAACTATAGAACTCAGGTGCATGCGACAAGAACTCCAAGAAAAACTTGATATGCTGACATTTGATATGCTAACTTCACGGACACGAGTTATGTACATGGAACAAAGCATTTTCTAGTACCAAGTACATTGAACTTGTTTTTCTTTTTCAATTTCAAGTACAAGGTACTGATTAATTAAATAGTAATTAAGTACAAATGTACCTATGTAAGTATACATATAATTTACAACTCAGGAAGGTACATACTCACTACTTTTTTTGGCTGACTTTTTACGCACAGGTTTCTTGTACATATAAAAACTTGGCTCTTTTTTTAACATTTTTGTTTTTGTTGTGATTTCACTCCTTTTTGCAAAGATTTTATTTTGCCGGGTGAAAATCAAGCCCTACCAGTCTACAATTATTAATAATTCGACGACAACCGAAAGTGCTTCATAAAAATAATAGTAACTCTGAGAAAGTTGGTGGATGCCACGCCCCTTGAATGGAAAATCTCAATTTTTATTTTTCTCTTATTATGCTCTTCAAGCATACCGTTCTACCAATTTTCATCGTTCTACAACAATCGGAAGTGCATTATATAATTGATTACCATTTTTAAAAAGTGGGTAGATGCCACGCCCCTTGAGGTGAAAATTAAAAATTTCTTACTTTTATCATTGTATGCACTCCAAACCCCACCGCTTTATCAATTTTCATCTGTCTACAACAATCAGAAGTGCTCCATATAATTTATAAGAATTTTTAAGAAAGTGGGTGGATGCCACGCCCCTGAATGTAAAATTCCATTTTTTCAATTTTTTTCTTTCTGAGTACTTCAAGCCCTACCGCTCTACCCATTTTCAACGTTCTACAACAATCGAAAATTCTCCATATAATTTATAAGAATTTTAAAGAATGTGGGTGGATGCCACGCCTCTATGAAGGGAAAATTCCAATTTTTCAATTGTTTTCTTTCAAAGTACTTTAAGTCCTACCGTTCTACCAACTTGCATTGTTCTATAACAATCAGAAGTGCTTCTATAGCTTATAGGAATTTTTGAGAAAGTGGGTGGATGCCACGCCCCCTGAATAGAATATTGCAGACTTTCGATTTTTTCCTTTGTATGAACCACAAGGCCTACCGTTGTAAGAAATTTCAAGTTTCTACGATGTCGGGAAGTGCTCCATAATTTTGATGATCTGTCAGTGAGTCAGTGAGTTAGTGAGTCAGTGCGTCAGTGAGTCAGTGAGTCAGTCAGTTAATTACAGTTTTTGCGATTTTTGAAGTCCTATATCTCGGGAATTTACTAATCCTAAGGAGTTGAAATTTGGTGACCGCCTGTGTTTCGCCTGAGTTTATGCCTATAAAAAAGGTGTAGTGCCGCGAACTTGACTGGGCACTACCGTGCCCTTTGATACGCATTTATTTTTTATTTTTTTATTTAGTGGGAGGTGAGGAGTTGGTGTTATCCTCAAGACACTCAACAATGCTAGTTCAAAAGAACTCCATATTCACTCTAATGTCTAATTGAAGCAGATTATACTTTGTTACACTTAAATAATTAAGTACTCAAGTAGAAAGATGCTTTTCATGTTTTATACTTTTAAAGACTATATACAAAACAAAATATGTTTTTCAAAAAAAAAAGAGCAAAAACAAAACTATAGGCTATTTCCTGTGTTTAAAAATTTACATTGAAGTGTTCAGTGTGAACGACAAAAAATCACCAGGATTTTAGAATAAATCAATTTACTTGTTCGTTTTAAATTTGTAAAACACAAAAAAAAAAAAATTAAATAAAAAATAAAACTCATTTGTTAGCCCTGTCAAGAGCGCTGTCATTTGTTTCATACACATTATGGGTATTCATGCAACAACGTAAAGTCGTCGTAAACGTTGTAAAGTTTAAAACTTCGTAATTCTGTCACAATTTGTATGGAGAATTTGACAGATTTACGATGTTTAAAACTTTACTACGTTTACGACGACTTTACGCTGTTGTATGAATACCCTTATTAAAAACATTTAAAAAAGATAAATACAATTTAAATACCTCTATGTTAGTGCTAGCGCAATGAGATACATACATACGTAAACAAAATTTACATTATAACACACATTTGTTTTTGTTCATTTTTCACTCAAGCTGATGTCGTTGTCTTCGTCCTTTTGAAACTAATTCTTTTTTCTTTTTTTTAAGGACGTCCACTTAATTTGATTAAGAATTATTTTTCAACCCAAGAATTAATTGAATCTGAAATGAGAACATTATTACGAAATCATATTCAAAAATCTGAAGGCAATTTACAGTCAAATCTTCAAAATAGAAACGTGACAGTAATCTAACCGTGTGCACCTCCACCTCCATTTCCAAAAAGGACAACCGATAAGACACTACCTTTCAATTGCTAAACGTTAAAAGCAACACTATACCCACTGTTACAAAATATAGAAACTCACTTTTAGAATTCCAATTCCACCTGCATTATGGTGCTGACACGATTAAGTCGTAAAAATATGCTAATGTCGTAAACGTGTTTAACTACATCCTACACGTTGGTATATTCAATGCAAAATCGAGTCGAGAACGGCTATTACTACGACTAAGACTATGTATACACATTCAGAAAGGTTGAAAACGTGTCCTTTTCTAATGACCTCGGATTACCAGCCGCCATGCCGGCGATTGACTATGTACACCAGTGGGTTCTTATATACCTTTAACTTGTTACTTTACTTCCAGCCAATTGACTCTGGCTGCGTGAGATAAATTATAGTTCCTCCGCGAGCTCTCCAAAAAGAAAACAAAAAAAATATATCGATTTAGGTACCCGGAGACTAAAATGCAAATGAGATTTCAATGTGTGTGTTCATTCAACCAGAACTACGATGATGATAATGATCCTTCGCTAACTTTTGGCTCCTCATACTGTTGAATGCAAAATTAAAATGAAGTGCCAACTGGCGGAAGTCCTGCAGGGATGAACGGTGGCCAGAAATTAGGTCAGCTAATGGAGGTCTTCATGATAGAGAAGGATCTTTCTTTTAACAAAAATAGAAGAGAAGAAAAAAAAATAATCGCACCATGTAAAACGACCCCTTATTCATTAGTAAGACATATTAAAAGCCAGGACGTGATGGGGTTTTGCAATATTACACTACTATGCTGCCAAGGGGATGTGGCTTCTATATGACGGAAAATTCCAGGATATCAACGCTCGACACATAAAGTTTGGCTGGAAAACACAAATAACGTTGAATGTCATGGAATCACTTTTTCCTAACTAAATACATTATGTCAGAGTGAATCCTGTGGAAGTTTGATATTTTTTCTATGTGTGTCCTTTTAATCCTTAATTATTTATTCTGCGAAGTGAAAGCGGAGCATGAGGTAACTTATCAGTTTTCACAGGATTAAAACCTAATGGGGATAAATGGAAAAGTTTTGGTCAAAGTTTTACTGTTTTTACTGTGTTAGCTATATGCTTTATGTTGTTCTTAGGACGAGCAATGGAATTAATTGGCGAGTGTGTGTAGTGTAGATATGCGTGTTGTGCCGGGATGGGTGTGAAGTTAGAAATCTAGATCGATGGATGTCAGCATCGATTTTGATATGAGATAGATACTTTATGATTTAAAGCAAATGTTTGTAGATTCATATTTCGGTTAGACAATGTAAAAGTAAGTGAATTGTGGAGAAAAGTCTATTTTTTTTTTGGAAATTAACTGAATTTTTTGTCTAGAAATAAAACTGTGGGGAAAAATGTAGATTTTGTGGAGTGAGTTGGTAACTCTGCCTCAGTTTAAAATCAAATATTGTTTACGTCTTTGAAAAAAAGGGGGCCTTGGGCTGTATCATTTCCTAAATATCAAGTGCTTACATTACCTCCAAGTTGGTAGCCGCCGGATACTGTTCTTGGCTTTATGTCATGACTTGCTTAACTTGTAAGTGTGAATGTTGAAATAATTGCAACATTAAACATATGGCCCTTCAGATTATAGGTTGCTGCGTTGGGCTAACGACCCAACCACAGTAAAAAAAACCCATTGTTATGAGAGAGACGCTTGAAACCTCGGATAACGATCCCCTCAAATGGCAATCAGTTCCGGAACGAAAATGGACTACGGCCTAAGGCTCTGGCCACGTAGTGATCGCCAAGTGATAGCAAAGCGGCAGAGCGGCAAGTTCTAGTTCTGAATATGCCATTGCCAAGTAACGTAATATAAAAACATAATCAAACAATAATTTTATTTTATTATTTCGTTAAGAAAAACAAAAAAAATTACCGCTCAGGATTGAATAAAAAAATAAAACAGAATATAAATCAGAGCGATGCCACGGATACCTCACGGATACCTCACGGATACCTAGCGGAAGCCTAGCGGACTACGGAAACCTAGGGGATACCTTGCGGACACCACACGGATACCCGCGGATACCTAGCGGCAGCCTAGTGGATTACGGAAACCTAGCAGATACCTTGCGGATAACCCGTAAATACCTCGCGGATACTTTGCGGATACCTAGCGGAAGCCTAGCGGATTACGGAAACCTAGCGGATACCTTGCAGATACCTTGCGGAAACCTTGCAGACACCTCGTGGATACCTAGCGGAAGCCTAGCGGATTACGGAAACCTAGCGGATACCTTGCAGATACCTTGCGGATACCTTGTGGACACCTCCTGGATACCTCGCGGATATCAAGTGGAAGCCTAGTGGATTACGGAAACCTAGTGGATACCTTGCAGATACCTTGCGGAAACCTTGCGGATACCTTGCGGACATCAGCGGATATCCCGCAGATACCTTGCGAATACCACGCGGATACCTAGCGGAAACATAGCGGATTACGGAAACCTAGTGGATACCTTCCAAATACCTTGCGGATACCTCGGGGATACCTCGCGGATACCTCGCAGATACCTAGTGGAAGCCTAATGGATTACGACAACCTAGCGGATACCTTGTGGTCACCTCGTGGATACCCTGCGGATACCTCGCGTATACTTAGCGGAAGCCTAGCGGATTACGGACACCTAGCGGATACCTTGCGAACACCTCACGGATACCTAGCGGAAGCCAAGCAGATTACGGAAACCTAGCGGATACCGTGCGATCACTTCGCGGATAACCCGCGCATACCTCGCGGATACCTAGTGGAACCCTAGTGGATTTCGGAAACCTAGCGGATTATGGAAACCTAGTGGATACCTTATGGATACCTTGCGGATACATCGTGGACACCTCACGGATACCCCGCGGGTACCTTGCGAAAACCTAGCGGAAGCCTAGTGGATTACGGAAACCTAGCAGAT
Organism: Dasysyrphus tricinctus; assembly: GCA_963921185.1. Classification (NCBI taxonomy): domain Eukaryota; kingdom Metazoa; phylum Arthropoda; class Insecta; order Diptera; family Syrphidae; genus Dasysyrphus; species Dasysyrphus tricinctus. Next base: position 77,532,084 of record OY992533.1, read on the forward strand.
ACCTTGCGGATACCTTGCGGACACCTCGCGGATAACCCGCGGATACCTCGCGGATACCTTGAGGACACCTAGTGGAAGCTTAGCGGATTACGGAAACATAGCGGAAGCCTAGCAGATTACTGAAACTTGGCGGATACCCTGCGGACGCACCTCATGGATACCCCATGGATACTTCGCGGATACCTCGTGGATACCAACCGGAAACCTAGCGGATACCTTGCGGATACTTTGCGGACACCTCGCGGATACCTCAAAGAAACCTAGCGGAGTTCTAGCGGATTACAGAAACCGTGCGGATACCTAGCGGAAACCGAGCGGATAAAGGAAACCTAGCTGATACAATGTGGACACCAAACGGATACCGCGTGGATACCCCGTGGATACCCCAAGCAACACATTCTCCTCTTACAGATATCTTTCAGAATTCTTAAATAAAGAGCATTCAACACTGCAAGATAACTTAAAGATGTCTCTAAGACCTAAAAAGGCCCAAAGGGGCGGAGCCAATTGTATGAAGTGAAGAGTTCTAATTAATGTCTTTGTAAGTGCTTATAAAGAGGACTTCTCTTGTTGATGTATTGACGACGTATTCAAGATATTTTAAAGAGGTTTTCAATAGATCTTAAATATCCTCTTAAAAAGGTCTTTAAATACTCTTTAAAAGTAAACGCGGAAGCGAGAAAAAAAAAATTACTTTTTCTCTTTTACGCATGCATCATGGCAATAAATAATATTTTCTCTTTCACGCATGTAAACATTGAGTTGCATTTTAATGAAATGGAATGAAACTTAAGATGAGTGGTGAAAACATAAGGAATTGTTTTAATTTCATTTATAAGAAGCTCGGCCAAGTTAGCTATTTTAATATGACAGTCTTAACATATTTTGTGAAGCATATCTAGAATGTGTTTCGACATGCGCGATCATATTTACTTTAAAGTCATAGATGCTACCCCCCTAAAAATTCACGCGCTTACAAAAATAAAGATATTTACATTTTTTTTTCATTTTCTTTCTAGACAAAAAACTCGTTACTGAAGTAAAAAAATGTTAATTGCATTTTGTTGGGTTATTATGTTATTTTAAGAGGTCTACACAAAATTATGAAACGAATCTGCGATTATTTAAGCCCAAATTGTCATTTATTATATTTTATACAAAATAGTTTTAGAAATTGAAATCAATAAATATGGCGTGTAAGCGACAGGGTGCCTCTTATATATAAATAGTTACGCAATTATTAATTTTGTTTGTTTCTAAAGCTGCATTTTATTATTTACATAAGTCACAAATAAAAAAGAGATAGAAAGTTGTCTGAGTGCTGGGACTCATGGTTAATATGTGTAAACATCAACGTTTGTTCTTACCTGCTGTCACGGCCAGCGCTTTAGCTCCAGTGGAAACCCGAAAACTTGCAGTTCAGAATTTTAGTACGGCGGATCGAGAAACAGAGTACACCAATTGATTAATATTACTTACTAGTGTCACGTCTGACGTTCTGGGTCTACTAGAATATTTTTAATTTGGCAGGTGTCAAAATGTGCCAAAACTGTTGATACGGCGGATCGAAAAGCGGAGTACACCAATCGATTTAGTAGGTGGATATTACCTAGTGTCACGCCTGACCTTTGGGGTCCACTAGAATACTTTTAGTTTGACAGGTGTCAAAATGTGCCAAAAGTTTTGGTACGGCGGAATCGAAAAACGGAGTACGCTGATCGATTTAGGAGGTGGATATTACCTAATGTCACGCCTGACGTTCTGGGTCCACTGGAACACTTTTAGTTTGACAGGTGTCAAAATGTCAAATCAGAATTCCGAGAATACGCGCTTCGAAACGTGCTACACTCCGTAATGTTGCACAGAGGAAAGTCTACGTTTTGATTACACATCAAAATTAAAGCTATTTTCACCCTTCTGAGTTTCGCAAAATTTTCAAAGTTTTATTCACATATTATAAACGCTTTTTCTACTATACAGATCTGATCAAAAAGTTTTATAAAATGCGGCTTATAACAATAAGCAATATCCATTTGGACTCAAAATATAACCTGACATGCGTAGCTGATAGACAAACAAACCAAAAAATATACAAATATCAATTAAACATTTAAATAAAAATATTTTAATTTTTTAAAGTTAATGACACCCTGTGAAAAATATGCATAAATAAATTAATATTTTTTCCAAATCTCAAAACGTTTAAAAAAGTTCTTAAAAAACTCTTAAAAACGTCTTGGATATAGTCACTCTTCCCCAGAGTCAAATCACGCTTAATTACTTCTAAATAAGACACCATTAAGTGGTCATTAATTACTTTTTAGGTCTTAAAAAAACGAAATGTCAAACCAGTATCAATGGCAACAACTGTGTTCAAGGAACTTTATAATCTGATCAGATTATGGTGCATGAAATATGATTGAACTTAGTTTGCTTCCAAGAATAAATTAATGGCAGTTTTTTTTTCATTTATCCCAACAGTTTCTTATATTCAACATTTTTAAAAGATATATGTAACTTCTTATTGTGAGATTTCGTTTCGCTATACAGAAACATAACTTCAAGTTGACAGATAAGAAATCAGTGCAACAATGTCTTTAAAGATATCTGGAAGACCTCTTCAAGATGTCTTTGAGAGAGGACGCTAGTAAACTCTTCAAATACTCTTATTTTTAAGGAGTTAAAGAGGTTTTGAAGAAGTTTCATAAAAAGATATGAAAAAATAACTTCAAAAAGAGGTCGATAAGATGTCTTCAAGATGTCTTGAGAGAGCAAGCTAGTAAACTCTTAAAATAGTCTTATTTTTAAGGCATTAAGAAGGTTTTGAAGAAGTTTCATAAAGAGATATGAAAAAATAACTTGAAAAAGATGTCTATAAGGTGTTTTTAAGATGTATTTATAAGTATTGGCTTTAAATTATCTTTTTAGGAGTTCATAAAGTGCTTATTAAATGCAATGGTATTAAGAAGACTGAACTAAGATGCCATTAAGAGCTGATAAATTTATTTCAAGAACTCTGCAAGAGTTTTTGCGTTGCTTAGGACCTCGCGGATACCTCGCGTATACCTAGCGGAAGCCTAGCGGATTACGTAAGCCTAGTGGATACCAATTTATTGAAACTAGCTGACCTTTTATAAAGATCTTAGAGCCTTTCAGGTGGGATTAAATTTTTGTAAATTTCCCATAAATGAGGTGCCAAAATCACGCGGGACCTTGAACAATAATTTAAAAATTCATTAAAAAAAAAACTGTGGCTGACCAATTACTAAAACTAGCTGACCTTTTATATAGATCAAGAGATCTTTCAGATAGTACACATTTTTGGAAAATTTCACTAAAATGAGGTGCCAAAAATCGTTTTGACCTTGATTTTTTTTTTTTAATTTATTAAATATTCATAAAAAAGAATCTATGGCTGACCAATTACTGAAAATAGCTGACCTTTTACAACCGTGAAAAGGCCTTTCAAATTGCATACTCTCTTTTTTTAAATGACCCTAATGAGATGCCAAAAGTTTTTTTTGTGACCTTGAAACGAACTTCAAAAATTCATAGAAAAAAATCTATGGATGACCAATTACTGAAAGTAGTTGATCTTTTATCACGATCAAAAAATCTTTCGGATGGTTTAAATTTTTGGCAAATTTTCCTTAAATGAGGTGCCAAAAATCACGCGTGACCTTGAGCGACCTTGAGAAAGTTTAAGCCTTGATTAAAAGTTATCTAGGGCTGGCAAATTTTTGGGACAAGTTGACCTTTTCTGACCAATTAGATGGCATTTGTTTTTATCAAATTTCTCTCATATGAGGTGCCAAAGGTCCAGAGCCCGACTATTCAACCACTCAAGGATCTTTCCAAACTCGTCTATATATTTTTACATCCACTCTTTATTTATGCTTGCAAGACTTCTGAAATAGGGCAAATTAAGCTTAAACTAAAATAGAGTCTAAACTTCTGCATTATAATTAAACTTTATCCATACCCTATACAAATAACAAGTCTCTTCAAGCGCATTGGCTTGCAGATGCAAACAAAATTAAGTGCATACCTTGATACCATTTAGGGATTCATTTATAAAATAAAAAAACATAAAGAAAATAAATTTGAAATAGTTCCTTGACATACAATTCTGGATTATTTAAATGCAAATTTGTAAGTATCCTAACTGTCCTTTACTTTATATTTGGTCGATTCACAGTTTTTTTAGTCACACTTTAATGCTTAATTAACTCGTCTTATTGAAGCTCTTAGCTACTAAAAACTAAAACCCATCAGTTGAGAGCTACCGTTCCTGTTGAGATATCCAGATATGTATAAGGCTTCCACTTGCTATAACGAAAATATTATGTTCTCAACCGTTATTTACAAATTGCAAACAAAAAATAAAGTTTTTCAAAGCTTTTGCTGAGGTATTTTAAAACTTGTGCGGTTAATGGCTACGTATAGAAAAATTTTCAAAAACAGAAGAACTAACAAACCACAACGCGCTATGTAATTCACAGAGTTATTCAAATATAATCAGAAATATTACTGAAGTTTTTAGTTTTTTTTTTCAGAGGATACGAATAGGTACTTTACTTATTCTCTTTTTTAAATTTCAGATTTAAGGATTGGAAATAGAATGAAAATTGTAAATACGGTTTGGTAGGTAAGGTATAGCTACTCCCTTTGGAGTGAGCTTTGATGAATTTACTTCTGCTGGCATAACTACTGGTACCAATTTAATTAAAAGCGTGCAGGGTGGTCCCGAAGAAATTAAAATCTGAATGTGTTTCTATTTTTCTCTTTAAAGCTTATTTGTTTTCTATTTTCTCTTAAATCTTAATGGAATCATAAAAATCTTATTGAAATAAAATAAACGACTGGATCACACGCACTTGCTTATAAGAGAAAAATCTTTAAAGAATAAAACATTTTTAAGGAAAAATTTTGGTATGCAAAAATTTAAGTTTTTTATTGCTATGCAGACACAAACTAAATAAAAAAAATACTTTGCAGATTTTCAAATATCGATTTTCCAAAAATGTTTTTAATTTTTTTTTTAAAGTAGTAATTTGTATTTTAATTTTGGTATGCAATATTCTTTAATTTATTGGAGTTTTTTTGTAAAAAAAAATATTAAGATCAAATCAGCCAATTAAGAAAAAATTAAAAATTAAAAATAGCGATCTAGGTACTTTTAATGGTTCCTAAGTTTACATTTTTTCATATTTTATATTAAACTGTTCTAATAGAAGGATATTGAAAATTTTATCAAAATCTTAGGAGTTGTTTTCGACAAAAATTAAATTTCCTTAGAGGTTTTTAACATTTGTATTGAAAGTACTGTTATTTTTGCATAAAAGTAAAATATTTTATTTCACTATTCTACTTACTTACTTACTTATCCGGCTGCCGATCCATGAAGGGCCTCTGCCTGAGATATTGCGGTCTTGCATCGGTTGCGGTCCCTCGCACGCTCCCTCCAGTCGTCGAGACCAAGCGCTCTTGCGTCTGTGACCGCCTCCTGGTCCCTATAGCGGAGATTCGGTCTTCCTGGTCGTCTCGAACCTGGGGGCTAGGGTTCGAAGATTTTCTTCGCTCGATGTGGCCGAGCCAGTGTAGTCAACGTGTTTTGGCTCTTTGGACTACATCCACATCTTGGTACAGCTCGTACAGTTCACGATTGAATCTTCTCCTCCAGTCGCCCTCTTCGCATGTAGGACCAAATATCCGCCGAAGAATTTTTCTCTCGAAAGTGCCCAGTATCAATTCCCCTTTTTTACTTATCGTCCAGCACTCGGCGGTGTAGAGTAGAACTGGTAAAATAAACGTGTTGTATAGCGTGCACTTTGTCTTTCGAGAAAGGAGTTTTGAACCCATTTGTTTTGCCAAACCGAAGTAGCAGCGATTCGCTAGGGTAATTCTTCGTCAGATTTCCACTAAGGTGTCGTTCGTGGAATTGATGTTTGTTGCGAGGTAGGTGAACTCCTTGACTACCTCGAAATTACTGCTACCAACAGTGACGTTTTGTCCTAGGCGATGGACAGATGAGGCTTTGTTTGTTGATAGTATATACTTTGTTTTGTCCTCATTCACTTCAAGACCAACGCGTTTCGCCTGTTCATCAATAGCTGTGAATGCTTCAAGTACAGCTCTCTTGGAACGGCCGATGATGTAAATGTCGTCCGCATAGCCAAGCAATTGAGAAGACCTGTTAAAAATAGTGCCTTCCATGTTAACACCACTCTTGCGCACTATCTGCTCCAGGACTATAGGTTGAAGAAATCACATGATAGCGCATCTCCTTGGCTGAACCCTGTACACGTCTGGAATAACTCGGATGAGCTGTTACCCATTTGCACGTTGCACCGCGTATTTTGTAACGTCATGCGGCATAGCTGGATCAGTTTTTTCGGGATCCCGAGTTCCGACATCGCCAATAGAAGCTCTTGGCGACTTATGCTATCATATGCGGCTTTAAAGTCGTTGAATAGGTGGTGGGTCTCGACTTGAAATTCGTTGGTCTTTTCCAGGATTTGCCTCAATGTGAAGATTTGGTCTATCGTTAATCTGCCTGGCCTTAAGCCACACTGGTACGTGCCGATCATAGTCTTGCAGAAAGGTTTTAGACGCTCACATATGTAGTACGTTGGATAGGATCTTGTAGGCAACATTAAGCAGGGATATGCCTCTGTAGTTCTTGCAGGACATAGGATCGCTTTTTTTGTAGATTAGGCGTACGGAGCTATTTGACCAGTCGTCGGGCATGCTTTCCTCCTCCCACGCTTGGTTGATGAGCTGGTGCATGCACCCTACCAGGACATCTCCTCCATACTTGTAGAGTTCCGGAGGTAGGCCATCCGAGCCGGCGGATTTGTTGTTTTTAAGCTTGTGGATGGCTTTCTTAACCTCTTCAGTACTGGGCACTGGGACTGGATCTTCATTGACTGGTCTTATGCTTTTTGTTCCTCTGTTGCCTCCTCTACATAATGCCCACTAAGTAGTTGCTGGAAATGCTGCTTAAACGCACGTCTACAATTCCCTGTGCTTCGGTGACTAGGTTCCCTTCGCTGTTTCGAAGAGCTTGCGTGCCAGTCCTATAACCAGATGCCAGTTGCTTGGCTGTTTTGTAGAACCAGCGGGTGTTGGTGGCGGTGATAGACTCTTCGACATTCCTGAGCTGAGAGGCTGCGGATGCTCTTTTCTTTCTACGCAGGGTTTTTTCTCTTTCCTTCTCTTTTCACGGTACTCCTCTCTTGCTGCTCTTGTTTTCGTGCATTTTCCGTCTCCTGCTTTAATACCGCGCATTCATCGTCATACCACGGGTTCTTTTTTCTGGGTGGTTGATAGCCTATGGTGGTCTCGGCTGTCTCCTTAATGATGTCGCGATATTGGTTCCACTGGTTGTTGACGCTTGTGGCTGGGTGTACGGCAGAGAGTTTCCCGGTTTTGAGGGGGGTCTTTATCCTAGGCTTCTCGCGTCTCTCTCATAACAATTGGCTTTTTAACTGTGGTCGGGTCGTTAGCCCAACGCACTAACTTCCAATCTGTAGGACCATGGGTTTTATGTTGCAATTCCTTATTTGATCAACATTCGCACTTACAAGTTTAGCATGTCAAGGCATAAAGCCAAGACCAGTATCCGGCGGCTACCAACGTGGAGGTATTGTAAGCACTTGATGTGTAGGAAAAGATACAGATACGAGGCCCCCAGTTCCTACGACATCCAACCACCTGTTGACCTGTTATTTCACTATATTAAATAGTGTTAAAAAACAGTAAAGTACCAAGTTAAAAAACAATCAACTTTTTCATTTTAGAATACCTATGTAAAATGTTTTTTTTTTTAATCAAATATTAAAATTCCAAAAAATATTTTTTTGAAAATGTTGGTACACAATTACTACACCTCGGTGATTCGAACTATTAGAGACGTCAGACGTCCCAATTCGAACCACGGAGGTGTTCGAATTACGGAATACTTTTTTCGTAGAAAATATTTCCGCTGAAGAAGTTAAGAAAAGTGGTTTTAAGTATAATAATAAAATAATAATAAAGACAGAAAATTTATGATTAAAAAGTTCTGACAAAAGATGAAATAAAATTTCAATTTTTTTAACAGCTTTTGTTGTTTTCATGTTTTGAAATGTTAAACTGCTTGAGACTACTGCACTAAAATTAACGCGTCTTTTTCCTTTAAATTTGTTCCCCTTGAATTTCTACAAAAATATACTTGTTACTTCGAACCTTTAAGGACACTCAGCAAAAGAAATAACGGACAAATTCCAATTACGGAGTACGCATTTTGGCAAGTGGTCAAATTGCAAGATACTTAATGTAAAAAAAAAAGGCAGTTCGAATTAGTGCAGCGTTCAAAATACCTAGGTCCTACTGTTTTTCTACTCTCTGAGAGCTTCTGCATATAAAAGCGAATTTAAATCAATCTCACTGTTTTCAAGAAAATTGAAAATGAAAAATTGTTCCTTGGCAGGTATCATAAATAACCATTTAAATTTGAAAAATGTTTCCCATCGCCTTTTCTAAAAGTAATTTATTTAATTTTTTTAATAAATGTTGTAGAGCTGTTTTTGAGATATACAAGATTTTGTAAAACTCCTTAAAAAAATTATACGAAGGTATGTACCTGTACCGTTATTTTTGATTCTTAAAAATAAAAAAAAACGTGTGGGGAATCACTTTGTACCAGATTTGAAAAGAATCGATCCACTCGTATATGCCGTAGCCGATCAGATAGACCGTCAGAATTGTGAGACCTGATCGTTATAAGTTAGGTTAGGTAAGGTTAGATTAGGTTAATAGGCTGACAGTTGATTTTGTTACCGTCACAATAGATTTATGATAAATTCCATGTTATTCAAGCTCGTTAAGGATGATGATGATCATAATGATGAGTTTCAGCAAGCTATATTCAGAAAAAATGGCGGGTATTTCTTAGACATTGAAGAAATGTCTGTCATCACCATACATAATCACCTGGTTGAGGAGTGGAAGCCGCATTTAAAGGTGTGATCTTTTCCTTACTTAAGAAATCAACTCTCCACTAGGCCCGTAGAGCATGTGGCTTCTTGCAGCGTCTGGTAGATGAGTTTAATAGGTCAGTTCGTTTGTTCAGGATTGCTGAATGAGTCGAAGGGGCTTTCCCTATCTCCAAGAGAATTTTACCAATCTTATGGAGAACTGGCCCCATCAAATTACTGATGCTCGTGATCACCGCAGAAGCGACAGTAAGTGGTGTATAGGCAAGGTGCCCATTCTCCTTTTTACTGCCACTCCTACAAAAAACACGCGCGACGTTCAGTTTTCGTTCGTTCTATCATTGTCGTCCGGGACTCTTTTTAAGTCTTTGACTGTGGTTGGAGAAATTTCCAATCTTGTGGTCGGGTGGTTGATAGAACTTATTAAGAATTTTCAGCCCATTTGGTAGCGTTAGGATATTTTATCAGGTTTTTGCTTGTGTCTGGAGCCTGTTTCTCAGATGATATAGCGCAGAACAGCGACACAGGTAGTGAGGAGTATCCTCATCTATTTCTACGTCATAACATCCACTGCATAATTCGTCAAAACTGAGTTTCGTCTTTTTCTTGAATTAACCCAGGTGTTTGTGACCGGTGGTGATGCTCACGAGAAGAGAAACAGACTTTTTACTCAGTCGTACCTATGATGCTGTGGGTCTTTTGTTTTTTGAAATTAGGCCATAATTTTCTGGTTATAAATTACAGGTATCGAGTGAGCTACATCGCTTGATTGTCGTAGCTAGAACTTTCCTCTCGTTTACCTGTTTAACTATTGTTTCTGGATGATTTAAATCAAGAGTTGACCCTAATCTTTTCAGCCCTTTCATTATCTGGGACATAACTGTGACCAGGATCCAACAGAGCCTTATGTTGTGCTGTGTACCAAGAACCCTTAATTCTTCGCGAGTCTAGAGTCGTTCTTGATAAATTTATAATAATATTTTATCTACTTAAACTGTTAGTTCTCTTCAATTTTTTTCTACCACATCACGCATAACTGATCATTTGTATTTTTCGCTTCATTTATGAACGGTCAATTAATAAAATATGATTCTGAGAAAACAACTGGAATCACCCTGTTCCTCCTATGATTTTTGGAAAAAAAATTTATGATTCTTTATTTTACTTTCAATTTATTCTTTGTCGTTATATTAATTTTGTGTTTTTAATTCCCAGGATGTTAAAAAGATTTCAATTAACTTTATTTTGTTTGAAAGTAGGTAGGTTACCTAAGTACTTATTCTTACATTTTCATTTTCCTATCTTTTTTGCCAGCCAATTTGAAAGCAGCATTCAACTTTTATCCAGGTGTATCTATTAAAAGGTTTATATCCCAACAGTTTTCCAAAGTGTGTCTTAGCCGATTTTGTATTTTTTTTTTATTATTATTTTTGTTATTTTGCTTTGAAAGCAGAATTTCTCTGAGGAAGTTTCTCTTAACTAAATTTCACAAAACTTTCTTGTCTTCAACATAAAGTTATTTACTGCAACGCTGGTACTTTCTCCTTTACTTTACGTCTTTCTGTCAGTCCGTTGGTTATGGTAGAGTAGTTGAGACGAAACCCACAGCCACACCATATCATTACTCCATTAATAACGTTCGAATCCTTGGTCTTTTCGACAGAAAATCTATTATTTAGTGTAAGTTCTTAAAACTGTAATAACATAAATCGTCAATTGCCTTGAAACTACTTACAATAGAAAACTTATATGTATCTCTTCTAAATGTAACTCACTGCACATGAGTTTGAATAGAATAGAACCACCACCGACGACGACGACGACATGACAAGGAACTTTGTTAAAACCAATCATGTAAGCACCTTAGCCTCCCTAATAGTTACATTTATAGGTTGAACTTTGATAACTTATAACGCCACAAGAGAGGTAGATTTACGTCTGACGATAACACCCTTTAACTTAATTGCCATATTGAATGTATAGAACACAAAGTTAAGAGTATTACTAAAAACCAAAAGTTTTGCTGAATAAAAAAATATTCTATAAGTGTATGAAATAATTTTTAATGTCATTTTAAGGTTAAATTGGTAATAATTTTCCTGATTTCTTCGAAACTTAAAAAAAACTGAATAATCTCCCTTGATGCAATTGGTATTTGAATAAATAAATTTGCAATGCAACAAGTTCGTAAAGTAACAAAGAAGAAAGAAAGAAATTCAAAATTCTATCTTCGTAACAATAAACCCTTGGATGGAAATTTAATAGCATTAATAAAAAGAACCATTGAATAAAGATCAATTGGATTGGTTTGGAAGCTATACAAATACAGTTATGTAGGTGCATTGACGAGAGGAACACAAAATTACATTGAAGTAAAATATTTGTTTTCGTAATAATAGTTCAAATGACTTAAATGCTTATTTAAGTAAGAATTTGGAAGTATGGTATGTAAGTTTTGAATGCAACCAGATATATAAGAGCACTAGCAGACCCGGCCGCGCTTTGCTGCGGCTTTATTGTATTGCTTCCAATTTATTAGATATTAAAATTGGTATGGTTAAGAAAGTGATAGGTAAGGAATGATACAAATTTCAAAATAAGTTTTAATGAATAGCAAATGTTGAATTTATTATTAATTTTAATATAATTTAACAAATAAAGTAGATTAATTTTAATTTGAAGCAATAAGGGTTTAAATTAATTAGGAACTAAATGATGAACAATATTTCTCGTTAATCTATCCTTCACTAAAAGGGTAAGTCGGTCGAATATGCCAGTGTGGGTAATATGCCACCTTTGAATATATTGCAGTTCTAAGTTGATGTTGGCAACGCTGACATTGCAATTCGCTCAGTTACCCTAAGTTTTCTGGGTACACGGATGCGAAAGTTATTAGGCAGTTTGGTTTGGAAAATATTCATGATAGATTGAATTCAACTGTGTTTTTATTAAATTGAGTGCGATTAAAACCGGTCTTTTTTAGTGTTTTTTAGTGCGGTATACGAAGGTTTCTTGCAAGAAGGTAAGGCTTATTTTGTGTACTACTTAATGTTTGTTTGTGTCTAGACTTGATATATTCCGTTAGTTTTCGTTCAGGGATACTTTTATATTTTTTCACGTTTTGGGGTAAAATGCCACGTTTGTTTCGTAGCAACTGGCATTTTACCCACTAAAGTGGCATATTACCCCCTTTGATTTTAATTTCTTTCAAATACGATTAAGATGGACCCAGATGTGACTGGGTGCAATGCTCCAATCGTCACAAGGATGCACGAGGACTGTCTCCAAAATGGAATCTGCCCGAATGTCCCATAGATTAAATGCAATATTAAATGTTTGCTGGCATTTCACCCCTTCAGAAGTGGCATATTACCCTCACGTGTGGGTAAAACGCCACTTTTTAAGGTTTTTTAAAAACTTAATTTGCAATGAATTAAAAGTATTAAAGTTATGTTTTTATTCCTTTATTTATTTAATAAAACAACAACCTAACGAAACTAAGAAAATCTTTTACTTAACTTGTCAATTACTATTTAATTTCAATTGTTTACTGTTAAGTGTGGCATATTACACCGACTTACCCAACAAATAAATTTGAGGGTTTTCCAACACGTGAGCATGCAACATACAGCTGCCCGTGGGAGAAACACGGATTCTCCAAGTCCAAGCCACAAATTGTCATTATCTGCCCTTGCGATTTATTTATCGTCATCGCGAAAGCCAAACGTATCGGGAGTTGTAGCCTTTTGAAAGGTATTGTAGATTCGGATGGTATCATAGGTATTCGAGGTAACAGGACAACTTCTCCTTTAAACTTTCCAGTCAATATCTTTGCTTCAAGTACGTTCCCGGTAATTCTTCTGATGACTTATCGTGTACCGTTGCATAATTTTGGTGGACTTAAGTTGCGCAGAAGAATGACTGGTGAACCAATTTTCAGACAGAGCTTGTGTGGCGGCATTCTTGGCATATCCAGAGAGTTTTAAAAATTCAATTGGAAAATTGACAATCTCATTTTCATCAATAATCGTGTCAATTGACTTAAAAGTCAAAAATTCATGAAATTCGGTCCAGAATCATCAAAAAAATGACTTTTTTAGTTAAAGCAAACAAAAAGTGTGTAATTTTTTTAAACACCCTGTAGAAAAACAAATAACAGTAGCTACTCAAACATCTTGGATTTACTGGAAATAACATAATCAACTCGTTGGTGATCAGTGTTGCCAATCATAAATTTTTCTTCTGTGAAGTATGCATGCATTACGAAATCCGTACATGTAAAAGCTTTTTTTAAGGTAAAAACCGCATATAGCGACACTGCGCTTCAGCGAAACTGCACTTCAGCGGATCTTCAAATACTTGTTGTTTGGAATTGTATGAGATAACACGCACCTAGCGTTAGCGGAACTGCGATGCTGCGACACTAAAACAGCAAAGTTGGTAATCTACTCAACTTTGAAGCGTCACTCGCTGCATCGCATTATAATAATAACACTATCGATTGTTCATCGATTTATTTAAAAAAAAAACAATCGATACTATCGAAACTCAAATAATCGATGTTTTATTAACACTACTATGCAATACAAAATCCGTACTGAAGAATTCAATGAACGCTAGGCCCAACTTTTTAGTAAAATAAAATAATAAAGTGGTAACCCTGACGGACGCAGAGAATCGTACATACCTTTTGCTTTGACGTTTCCCTTTTTTTTTTTGGTGTAATGGAAATCAAATAAAAGTTTAATTTTAAATTAAATAATAAAAATAAGAAATAAAAACTATCCTATCTTATGAACGCCAGGAAAACAAAATGTATAACAAAAAAAAAAGTGAAAATTGGTTAGATAGTTTCGGAGTTCATCGTGTGATACAACGTGACAGCTGATTTATATATAATAGAAGAACAAACGCGAAATTTCAAGAGTATTTATAGGTACCTACTTACTTTGAAATTGACTGCTACTGAAAAAAGATCCAAATGAAGACTTCTCAACGTAGATACATTCGTACCTTATTTCTTTTGGCACCAGAATAACTTCGATCGTGTTAACCGATTTAACTGAGTTAGCCGAGAATGCATATGGAGATCGTTGTTCGGTAGAGGAATTCCACCAAAAATTGTTGCCATTATTAAAGAGTCCTACAAAAACGCAAGGTCTTTTATTTTACACAATGGGCAGCTATCCGACTCCTTCGTAGTGCAACAGGGTGTGAGACAAGGGGATGTTCTATCGCCATTCTCTTCCTGCTGGCGATGGACGACGTATTGACGGTCAGTGTTGGTAAGGTTGAGCGACAGGGCATTCAATGGAGACCGTTCAAAAGGCTCAGTCATTTAGACTATGCCGATGACATATGTCTACTGGCAAATAACATCAGCGGGCTGAACGGGATTTGTCAAACACTACAAGTCGAGTGGGCCGATAATAAACAGCAAAAAGACAAAAAATATGCTCACTGGCCGCTCCATACAGCAGTGCATTATTCTACAAGAGACGCCAGTGAAGAAGTCGAACAGTTTAACTACCTTGGTAGTATTGTTTCTGCAAACGGTGGAACGGATCTGGATGTTAAAAGTAGAATTAATTAAGCTCGTGCTGTCTTCGGTACTCTGTCTCAGGGCTATCTTTCTAGATTTGAGAAAGAGCCAATAAAAAGAGCATTTGAACAAAAAAAGAGCCACCACTGCAAACGTCCCCCAAATAAAAAAAATGCCAAAATATAATTTACAATTTTGAAAAAATAACAAAAACTTGAAAAAAAACTGTTGTAAAAAAATTACATAATAACTTTGTTGTCCAATTTTGTAGCTCTTTGTAAACAATTAAATTCAAAGCTGAAAGATTCGATTGGCATGGTTCTACATTAAGCAAGTTTGTAATTTTATTTTTCATTAAAAACAATTTTGAAAAAAATAATCCGGAACACACGCTACTATGCGGGAGAATAAAAATGTGTGCTGGAAAATTGTATAAGTTGGGAAAGAGTTACTCGTCCAAATGATTTTTTCAATTTTAAACCGAAATTCCTCTATAATAGTGATTACAAAATAAATTCTGTAAGCTTTTTTGTTTGCTTTCAATTCAAAAAGCTTAAGTTAATTATAACTTCTTCTGGAAAGCTATTAAATGGCAGAATTCATAGTCTAGATAAAAATATGATATGAGGCAGTGAGAGCCATAGTGGCCTAACTACATTTTGCATTATTTGCAGTAGAGCAAAATTAGGGAGCAGATTATTTTTAAACGCTTGTGGTTTAAAAAAAAAATCAAAATGTGTAGTTTTTAAATAAATGAACATAATTTTGGTTTTATTTGCAAGATGATAAAAAATTAAAGGTTTTTGATTACATTAATGATTTTTAAAAATACCGTTATAACTGAACAGATAGGCTACTTAAGCACTCAAGCTTTGAATTTTTTTGTGGGTGCCCTCTAAATGCAAAAAGTCTTATAAGTATTGCATGGAGCTATCAATTCAAAAATTTAAATGCAGAAATATTGTTTAATATATACAGTTAGGCCACTATGGCTCTCACTGCCTCATATATCTTCATTAGACTTAATAATGATTGGATCTTAAAATCTTAGCACAAACAATCTTTTATATTTGAAATCAATTCTAAACGTGATTTCATCGCAGATTGTCTGATAGTATAGTAAAACATTTTTAATACCAACAAAATCTTCATGGGAAACATTTTTTTTTTCATATAAGCTTCAGGTTCGTGGCCTATATAAATATCTTCCAAATTTTTGATGAGCCATTCGTTTTCGTAGTTAATATTTTGAGCTTGTTTGTTTTTCAAGAATAGACATCAATTTTTAATGAAAATGAAATCGTTCAGATTTCAAAGAATTTCTAACTAACTAACTAACTAACAGGTTGGAAGACCAAGAACAACATAGAAATCAGTGGCGGATCCAGAGCTCCAGAGAAAAGAAGAAACACGAGCAATATTTTCTTGATATTCAACACATAAGAAGATAGAGATAAACTTTTTGGGTAATTCCATATATTTTAGTAAACTATACGAAAACCATGATCATTAATGGTTAGCTTCTATTTTCTCTGGCAAATGGCAAATTCTTACTTCGTAATGATATGGTCAGAAATAAATATTGACAAAAATTACTGGTAGCCCTGGACGCGGACTCTCTTAGATAATACACTAGTCAACAAAATTAAAGGAACAAATATTTTTTCAATTTTTGTTTGCGTTTTTTGAAGAGCTCTATCTTTGTGACGAGTGGTCGTATTGAGTTGAAATAAAAAGCATCTTACAGCTTTATGTTTTTTGTTTCGAGATTTGTATGCAAACAAATTTTTTTTGAAGTACCGTTATTGCGTAATGGCAAAAATGAGTCGAGACAACAAATTTTTTTTTTTTTTATTTTTTCTTGAAGGTCCTCATTTCTATGGATACATTTTTTGAGTCAATTAAATGTCATGATCAGATACCCTGCTTATTCAGCTTCAATTAAATTTTTTTGTTGTTGTCGTACGATTTTTTTCGATATGGTTTATCTGACTTTAAATGAAAAAAGATACTTTAGCCTTGATGACCAATATCTCAGACGGTTTGTGGTCTTTTCGTAAATCTTTTTTTTTCGTTGCAAATATTGATTGCATGGCTTGCGTTGGTATGCAAATTTATAGACTTTTAAATCATCAATATTTTTGTAATTTTCAAATTGATTCATCGAACCGTTTTTCCTCACCAAAACTTCAAAGTCTTTCAAACCAGGTAAAGGAACAAATTGTGGTGTTCCTAAACAATGCGAAGTTCCCAAGTATGCGAAGTTCCCAAGTAACAATTTTAGCTCTTCAAATGCTTTAACAGCGTTTTTAGAGCAAATCTTAAAGCTCTTTGATTTCAAAAGAAGCTCCAGATGCGCTTCTAAAGCAAGTGTAAAGCATGCTTACAGCGAATTCATTGAGTTTGAGAGCTAATTTTTGCTCGAAGCCAGCTCTTTGTCAGTGGCTAGTATGGCTTTGAAGCTCCTTGGTTCATGATTCAGATATCTTTAAAGCAGCATTTTTGACAGCACTTTGTTTGTATTAGTTTAGATATTAGAAATGATTAATTAAAATAATATTAGGGAGATGTATTTCATGTGTGTGATAGTAGCTATCGAAAAGGTCATGTGATGTCGTGGAAATTAATTAAATATTCGCAGAGAAAATGTCGTAGTGAGAAATAAAATTAATATTTGTGAGTGCCATGTAAGTGATTTTTTAGTGCGCGTTTAGTTTTATCACAATTGTACTGAAGGTACCTCGAAAAATAACAACGCGCCTTCGAAATTATTTATTATACTGTGAAATATTTAAAAAAAGTTTACCTAAGCAATGTAAAAAATTGATAAATAAATTTAATAAATCATGAAATTAAATATTTTTGTTTTCATTGCAATATTTTTCATTGTGTTTTTGTTGAAAGGAAAGATTTTGCATTCGTTTAAATAAATAAAGAAAAATTATTCAATGATTTTTTTTCCGTCGCCATAGTTTTTATTATGAACATAGTTTGTCTTCAACCGAGCTCTTCTAGAGCTAGTTTCCACAAAATGAGAGTTTTGCGTTCAGTACTTAAAAAGTAGGGTGTTTGGAAATTGAAAGTCATTGGCTAATTCTAATTTCTGGAAAAAAAATTCTTGTTTATTTAAATTCTATTCAACATTGAAGTGCATTATGATTTCTTAGCACGTAAGCAAGTACTTTTGCGACTCAGCCATAGATTTAATATTATTTAAAAAAAATTTTTTTGTAAACTGTTTAATTGATTTTAATAAAAAAAATGTGAATTTAGCATCTAATTTGATATTTGTGGTGCATACTCGGTATTCACCAGAAAGTGAAAGGAATACATTTATTTTCTAGTTTTGGTTAAATTTTTCCCGTTGAAGTCATGGCTAATAAATTTTATTGTGGAACACCCTAATATTGAGTAGTAGTATTTTATTTGAGAGAGGTTTAGTATTGAGCTCTATAGTCGATTTGCTGTAGCTCTATCGAGTCTTCACATTTCTCAATGCTCAGAGATAGATTTTAAAATGCTCAGAGAGATTTCAAGCGCATGCGCTAGTGTTAACTTCACAAGAGTTTGTGTGCAAGTATTAGTAATTAAACTCTACAGCCGTTTTTTGTGTAGCTTTTGAAGTGCTATTTTTTGACATTTCTATAAAATCATGCGTTAGTATTTTGAACATGAAATTAAGCAGCTCTACAATGCTTCTTTATGTGCTGATATCAATAGTTAGCTTGTTTAAAAAACGTTGAACGTTATTAAAGAGCTATTTTAAAATCGTGAGTCGTTATAAAATTAATAGAGCTAAAAGTGTTCTGAAACTTCGATTATAGAACATGATTTTTATATGAAATGTAGGGAGCTGTGCAATAATCTATTTAAAGGCTTAAGCTTTGGATTTCACTGCTTACAAGCTGCTAAAGAACAGTTTTGCTTCTATTAGCTCCAACGATGTTACTTGGGTTGTCATCAAAATGAAAAGAAAACCGCAATTCCAGTGGATTTTTTCCACAGTTTTGCATTAGTTAGATACTTTTTTGAATGGAAATGAAAAAAAAATTACATTTTTCAAAAAAAAAAAATTAAAAAAATCAAGTTTTTTTGTTTGAAAAATTTTTGAAATAATTTTTTTTTTTTTTGTTTATTGTACTTTTTATTTCATTTCAATTCAAAAAAGTATCTAACTAATGCAAAACTGTGAAAAAAATCCACTGGAATTGCGGTTTTCTTGTCATTTTGATGACGACTACGCATTGTTTAGGAACAACACAATTTGTTCCTTACCTGGTTTGTAAGACTTTGAAGTTTTGGTGAGGAAAAAACAGTTTGATGAATCAATTTGAAAATTTACAAAAATATTGATGATTTAAAAGTCTATAAATTGCATACCAACGCAAGCCATGCAATCAATATTTGCAACGAAAAAAAAAGATTTATGAAAAGACCACAAACGTCGGTTTTTAGTACTTTTTTTAAACTAACGGTGAACGGTAAAGATAATAATTTCTACAAAATCATAAAAAATATTGTAAAACGCTTTTTCAAATTTCCAAAACTGTCTTTGAATTTTTTATAACTTCATTATTTGCTGAGATATTGGTAATTAAGACTAAAAGTATCTTTTTTCATTCAAAGTCAGATAACCATGTCAAAAAAAATCGTACGAAAACAACAAAAAAAACTAATTGAAGCTGAATAAACAAGGTATCTGATCATGACATTCAATTGACTCAAAAAAATGTATCCATAGAAATTAGGACCTTCAAAAAAAATAAAAACAAAATAATTTTGTTGTCTCGTCTCATTTTTTGCAATAACGCAATAACGGTACTTCAAAAAAATTTGTTTGCAAACAAATCTCGAAAAAAAAACATAAAGCTGTAAAATGCTTTTTATTTCAACTCAATACGACCACTCGTCACAAAGATAGAGCTCTTCAAAAAACGCTAACAAAAATTGAAAAAAAATTTGTTCCTTTAATATTGTTGACTAGTGTATATATAGCGTGTCCGCCAGTCATGGTTTTCATATGCGGTGGTTATAGTTCTAAGAGCCACTAGCCAGTGGTCGGCCGGCTTACGGTATTTCTGTACGATAAGTGGAGCCATTCTTTTAGACTTCCTGAGCATGGAATGGGCATTCCACCGGGGTAACAAAAATTTAAAAAAATCGACCAAGAAATGTGAAATGTGCAGTATGTCACCTCTTTGATATGTTAGACTTTATAGTTGTTTCTATTCAAAAATAGTAAGGGCAGGCATAGTATGTAGTATATCTTGGAGTTATATCTTCAGGTCTTTTATATTTTAATACAAAATAGTGAATATAACCAAAACAAATTTTCAGACACCTGTTGAAGTACCTGGATTTTTAACGGAATTTTGAAATACAAAAATAAGAAAAAATCTCCATTCACGTTTCACTGTTTCTATTCAAATAATATAAAAATATTGACAGACAAATGGTGGAGTTCCTAGTTTTTTAAATGAATTTTGAAAAAATAGGCTTTTAAAATCTCCATATAAGTTCTACTGTATTTCCAAGTTTAATTATTTACTGTATTTCAAACCAAAGACAGCTTGTTTTGTGCTGAAGCAATATGTCTGTCTCTCTGATATATAAATTCGTTTACTCTTTTTTTTTATTAGAAAACAACCAGTAGTGGTGCAGTACTGCTACTGGATCTATAATGGAATTTTGAAAAAAAAGGCTTTGAAAACTCCATACAAGCTCCGATGTATTTCAAAAACAAACAATAAAGTTTTAACAAAAGCCATTGTATGTCTACCTCCTAGTCATGTAAATCCGAAAACTCTTTTCTGTTAGAAAAAAACTATAGCAGACATCTGTTGCAGTACTTGGATTTATAACGGAATTTTGAAAAAGGGCTTTAAAAAACATACAAACTCTCCAGTATTTTAAAAGCAAAAACAAAAACAGTTTTAATTGAATCAGTATGTCTGCCTCTTTTATATGTAATCATTATACTCTGTTTTACTAGAACAAATTATAACAGACTCCTGGTACAGTACCTGGATTTATAATGGGAATTTTGAAAAAAGCTTTGCAGAAATTCCATACAAATTCCGAAAAAAAAAAAATAGTTTTAACTAAAGCAATATGTCTGCCTCTCTAATCAGCGAATCCAGATACTCTATTCTATTGTAAAAATTATACATAGGAGATACCTGAATTTATAACGGAATGGTGGAAAAACGCATTGAAAAACTCCATACAAATTAAGTTGTACTTAATAAAAAAATTATGTGCAGATACTTGGTGCAGTACTCAAATTTGTAACGAAATTTTTAATGTCCATGTAAGAAAATACCCTCCTCTTTGCATAGACAACAGTTTATGCTTTTCGGCATGGATTCCACCACATATTTGCAATTATTTCTAGCTTTTCGTTTCAAATTGACACTTGAATTACTCCTTTTTTTAACACTGTCAACTATTTTTTTAGATGGCAAATTTTCCTTCCAATCTTATATGTTCATCATGGGTATGGTTCGTTTCGTCTTTTTCATTTCATTGTTTTATTGTTTCGTCTAGGTCGTTTCGCATTTTGTTGTTTCGAATTTCATTGTTTCACTTTTCATTTATTTTGTTTTTTATTGTTGAGAAAATTTTAATTTCGTTTTCCAATTAGTTCGTTCGAACTTTATTTCGTCTTTGATTGTTTCTTTTTTCGTCTATTTCATTTCTGAATTATTTCACTCTTAGTTTATTTCGTCTTTAGTTGCTTTGTTTTCGATTATTTGCAAAGTTTTTTTGTTCATTTCGACTTTCAATTATTTCTCCATCATTTGTTTGGCTTTTTGATTTTTGTGCGTGTAAAGACAGGCGCGGATACAGGGGGAGGGCAATGTGTGCAATTGCCCCACCCCCCCCCCTGGGCAAGTACGAACGAAGAATAAAATATCAATTTAATAAAATGCAATCAAAAAAATAGTATTACTGTATGTATAACACTTTAAGATTATAGTCAAATTATTTCATACTAGAGAGCAGATTGAGTCCCAAATCGATTTGATTTTCACTATTCAAAAAATGCAAATGTGAATGAAAAATTTCACAATTTTGTAAAAAAATGTTTTAAAAAAGTCTTGCCTTAACCCTCCTCCACAAATTTGTTAGTGGTTTTTTTTTTTTATAGCTAAGTGTAAAGAGAGAGGCGTCAGGGGCACTTATCTTAATTTTCCACCTTAAAATTGATTTTAATTTAAAAAAAAATAACAATAGCGCAAAATTTTAAACAACCTTTTGTTAAGGGCTTAGCATGATGCTAACTAACAATCTTCTGAATATTTATTAATTTATTAGCTCTTCCCAAGGAGATGGCCAAAAATGTATGGACAAAAAACCCAGAATCGACAAGAACGAAATGTTAGCCAAGTGGTACCCTATAATAAGCAATTAACGTCACCAAAAGGGCAACGCCGAAATCCATCTGGTATTGGAGCTATGAGCCACCGTATACGACTAGATATATGAAAATCCCTTAAATATTGTTTTCTTTTTTTATAAAAGATAGCTAATAAAATGGTATACAAGAAGTTGTGTGTAGATATCAACGACTTTTTTGTTTCAGACCAGTATGGTCACCTTTAGCCATTTAAATAAAAAAAGAAGAAAATGGTAGTTTATAAAAAAAAAATTGTTGGTCAAGATGCATAAACCAGAGGTCCAAGTTTAAAAAAAAATCTAAAAACTAAAAAAGCTTTTGGATCACAATGAAAAGAAACAAAAACGAAAAATTCAATAACACTTAAAACAATAAATAAATGACCTACTAAGACTAACATTATTTGTTCCTACTTCACTTAGCTAATAATACAAGTATATACATATACATAGCTGAAATCGTATATTTTTGCTAAACTATAATAGTTTTTAGGTTTTGGTAGCTCAATTTCGTTTTTTACTTTTATTTTTATACTTGACAGTAAATACCAAACTTTCTTAACCGCCATTATCTCTCACAAACTATTCATAATATACTGTTTCCCACAGATTGGGCATTAAGTTAAATCGAACTTTTAATCTCTAAATTAAAATGATCTATGATGGTTTTTCGATCTAACGATTACATATTTTTGATGTACTTATTCAGCCTTCAAAAACTGCATATGATTTTTTTCTGTCGACTCTGGTTTTTTTTTTTGCCATCTCCTTTGTAGAACTATTTTTTGGTTTAACAACTCGTGTCATACTAATTCTTTTCTAATAACGGGTGATTTTTTAGCTGGTTTGGTTTTGGCAACACTGGTTTTGACAGCTGACGTGTGTTTAGTACCTTGTGTCACTGTCAAACAGCTTCAGTTTGGTTTGCAATTTAACCATGGATCGTCTTACAAATGAACAACGCTTGCAAATTATTGAATTTTACTATCAAAATTCGTGCTCGGTTCGAAATGTTCATCGCGCGCTGCTTCCATTTTTTTTTGTTGAATGGGTACGTAAATAAGCATAATTGCCGCATTTGGAGTGAAGATCAGCCAGAAGCATTGCAACAGCTACCAATGCATCCCGAAAAAGCCACTGTTTGGTGCGGTTTATGGGCCGGCGGCATTATTGGGCCATATTTCTTCAAAGATGATGCGATCGCAGCGTTACTGTCAATGGTGAACGCTACCGAGCGATGATAACAAACTTTTTTTTGTCCGAAATGGATGTTCTTGACTTGCATGATATGTGGTTTCAACAAGACGGTGCCACATGCCACACAGCACGCGAAACAATGGCGCAATTGCGAGGCGAGTTTGGTGAACAGTTAATTTCACGTTTCGGGCCGGTCAATTGGCCGCCTAGATCGTGCGATTTGACACCATTATTTTATTATTTTTTGTGGGGGTATGTCAAGGCTAATGTCTATAGGGACAAGCCCGCTTCGATTGACGCACTGGAAGCCAACATCCATGCATTCATTCGTGAGATACCGGCCGATATGTGTGAAAGAGTATGCCAAAATTGGACTCAGCGGATGGGCTACCTGAGACGCAGCCGCGGTCAACATTTGCATGAAATTATCTTTAAACATTAAATTGCAAGGTTCAAACTATCGATTCAAATAAATATTTCATTCATTTTTTTCGAATTCTTTGTGTTTTTTTTTTTTAAAGTTCTAAACCTCTTAAAAAATCACCCGTTATAAACAGTTCATCTGAACACGTCCAAACTAGTGACAGTGCGTATAAAAAACAAGCATTTTTTTTTTTATAATTACAAGTGTCAAAGTCACAACTTACAATTTTTAAATTTACAAAACGATGTCAACTCAATATTTAAATTAATTCTTTGTTTGGTTGTAGTGCCTGGTTTAAATAGAGTTTGTAAGAAACTCAGCATTGTTTGTGCTGCGGCTGTTATTGTCTATGGCAATTGGAAGAAACTTATATAAAATGGCTCTTGAGTCTTGATTCGTGAATATCCTTAGCCAAAGTACAATTTGTCACGAAAATAAACATAAAAAGCACAGTTCAATTCTGGAATGACAATTATTATTGTCAACAATTTTTTTTTGATGAAAATGGGAAATGTCATGAATTTAGAATTGCTAAAAATTTAAAATTGCCATTATTTAATGATTTTAGCTTTAGTTAAATATGAAGAGATAATACGATTCTAAATCATATAAGATTAAAAAAAAATATCTTTTTAACTGAGTATCATGTTAAAATTGCTTTAGAATCGTTCTTTTCTTAATCGTTTAAAATTTTGCGCTTTAAAATACGTCGATTAAATTAGCTTAAAAAAAGTTTA
The DNA here is from genome assembly GCA_963921185.1 of Dasysyrphus tricinctus. Classification (NCBI taxonomy): domain Eukaryota; kingdom Metazoa; phylum Arthropoda; class Insecta; order Diptera; family Syrphidae; genus Dasysyrphus; species Dasysyrphus tricinctus. Next base: position 77,556,360 of record OY992533.1, read on the forward strand.
ATTTGCTTCAAATGCTCGGATCTACATGATTTAGATATTTAAAATAAGTATATTTGTGTATACAAATTATTTTGAAATACTAAAAAATTTCATACTAAAAGGGTGATTGAGTCCTCTTTATGATAAATATTTAAATGTGCGTTTCCGTTTGAGAGAGTGCTTTCACTGGAAAACTCTCGAGAGTGTCTCTTAGATATCTGATATCTGTCTGCCTCTCTTATGAGTTAATTTCATGACTGTATCCACTAGCGAGTTTTACTCTCGAGAGTTTCTTCAGAGCTGCTCGAAGTCTCTACTGTCAAATGGATACGCACCTGTGTTTCGAGTGCGGCGCTGTAAGCAGCGATGCGCGCAGACATGCTTTACATCTGTTTTAGCCATAAAATACGTTTCTGGTGGTAGTATTAGAGTGGATTTTATGACTTGCGTGTTCCATATTACTAAACTGGAGAAGAGTACAAATCCGATGACAAAGATTCACTACATACTACTAAAAAGTCACTACCGAAGAGAAGTTGGATGGAATTTCTACACCTAAGGATAGTTGTTTTTTTGCCGTTTTTGAAAACGTCAAGTAAATGTCAATTTGAGTCTCAAATGATCTACATTTCTTACTTTTATGCAATAATTTAGTATGTACAAAATCTTTTCTACCATTGTCATTCAATATTCTTGCAAAACGCATTCGACACTTTCGAACACGTTCTCTGGCTTCTCATATTTTTGTCGTCAACTGGGATTTCTAACTACAGAATTGCACCGCAGATGATGTTTTCAAATATGTGACTTAATTAAACTGCATAATCGAACACAATATGCTAATGCAGTAAAAAATTGTAATTGCCTTTTCGAACAGAAGACTTTTGCAGTTTGCGCAAACGTTTTTGAAAATGGCCTTTAACTGGCAAGGCCATTTACAAAATTCGCTGTCCCTGCCTAAAGAAGATGCTGAAATTTTCACTTGAACTGGAACGTCATGTGTAGGAATAGTACCACGCCGATGTGCCATTATGCTTTCCAAAATTTGAGTTGGAAGCGCTGTAAGGACACCATGCTACAGCCAAAAACTGCATAATTTCATTTCACGATGTTCCCAAGTACCCGCTGTTTAAGAATGGAAGTTATGAAAGACGTAATATTGCTTTCTTCAAATTTTAAACTCATCTCATGCAGAGCGGTATGAAGTGTAATCCAATTCTCTGTAGACCTCATCAAGATTGTGCAAACTTACGAAAATTTACCCCCTCCCCCTGAACGAAATCCTGGATCCGCGCCTGTGTAAAGAACTTTAAGGCGTTAAAATTCACGCGAACTTTCACTAACATTTGTTGGAAATTATATTTATTATAAATTAATAATTTTAAACAGTCATGCCTTTTTTTCTGTCACGCATTGAGGTACCTAGTGACAAAAAACTCTGTACTACTTGTGTACTATGTATTTTAAGGCTTATTTTTACTTCAAAATGTTACTTAAAAAAAACTTTAAATGAAATATGTAAATGTGAAAAAAGGAAATTATTTCGACCAAAACGAAAAAACATTGAGCGAAATGAAAAAGACGAAACAATAGGCACCCGTTTATGATACTCTCATAATTGTCTGAAAAGTATGAAATGGAGCTAAATCTTGTTGTTAAATAAGTTTTCCAGCAGCCAGAAATTTGTGCACTATTACTCCGATATAGTCTTAGGGCCTGGTCACGTTTTGAGCGGAAGAACGGCAAAGATCTCTGATCACTTGACTTTTTTTAATCACCAGATATTTAGATAATTCAAAGCTATAGGTATTATATCTCAAGAGGTTTCAGTTCAAATTAGGTATGATGTTTCAATCTCATGACCCCCCCCCCCCCCCTCCAAGCTGAATTCCTGGATCCGTGCCTGATGGAAATCAACTGTCTTAGCAGAATCCCACAAAAAGACGTGGCCACAGTTAAAATACCTTGCAGCATACCGTGAAGGATGAAGACGTTTTGTTGACGCCCTATGCCCTAGCTAAGGTCACAGGACACGATGATGATGAGATGAACCAAACAAATAAAACCAAATCCGCAGGAATGGACTGTTATTCTCTCACTCACATATTCTCACGATCATGCATATGTTTTTCGTGAAACTCACTTACGGTACAGGTACCACTCTTACATACAATGGATTCCCCACGTTGTTTGCGTTGTCCGAAAATTTGACAAATCCAAGACTGGAACAAAGACAAATAGTACTTTTGATAAAAATTAAAATAAAAATTCTCCAGAATCCAGAACAATTTTTTCTTCTTTTCAGAACAACAACTGTCATTCTCTTCCTAATCGAAAAGGCCATAAGCAAGTGAATTCTTTGACGTTTGGCAATTGGGTATTCTATTATGTTTGTCATATTGGTTGATTTTTTGGGGCAGCAGAGTTGTTAACAAAGCGGTTTAATTTCTATTTTGATACCAAAAAGTTTTTAACAAATTGCAGTTTAAGCTAATTACAAAGAAAATACCTAACAATTTTGTTCGATTGGTGTATTTTTTTTTTCGTTTCAATTACTGCCAACAGTCTAATTGTTGACGCGTGGAGTAAGCACTTAAATTCCCATAAAATGCATCCATCCAAAAAGGCATCACGCACACAACACAATATTCTCCTCTTAAGAGTCTCCTCAAAAGAACCAATTATATGACTTCCGTTTCAGAGTTGGTTCTCTTTAGTACCAGGTAGCTTTGCTTCAATTTTTGCGCAATAAATCGAATCAACAACGGCTGCTGGTTTCCGGTCCATATACTCCCATGCAGATTGCTGAGTTCCTATACGAGTAAATCCATCGATATGGGTTATTTCAACGAGACATTAACTTCTTGTTGTAAACGGAAGCTTTTTGAATTAATAGTAGTAGATACCTATACATGTATATGTATATGTATATCTTTTTTTTTACGTTTAAGTGAGATTAAAAAGGATGTACAAAGGCAACAAAATTGAATCGTAAAATTTTGCTATCTTATGCAGGACCCTATGCAGAAGAAGCTGGAGATATATTGGCTTTTAATTAATTAAGTATATAAAACGTGTCAGTAAATTTGATAACTTTGCTAGAGCTCAACAGATGTGAAATACTTGATGGAATTTAAAGACTTTAAAGGATATGTAAGAGCCTCAAAATAGCTAGGGAATTTGGGCAAAGACCATAGTGGTGGAATCGGCTTAGGTGATTTGTGATAGTTGACAGTCACATTACCATAGTTTTGCTGGTGTTGTGCCTAACAACTATATCAAAAATCAACTTAGCCGATTCCACCCAAGAGTTGATTTGTTCAACTTTTTTTTTTTGACTTCAACGTGTAAATGGTCTGAAACCTACCAGTGAAACGTCACAGTTAGTTAGGGCCATTTTATCGAACGTGACATAATAATAATAATAATTTTCCAGGAAACACATTGTTTAGTTAAGGCCAAATGTAAGTATAAGTGCATTTTTAGAGACTTCAGAGCCTTGCACAGTCCAGGAATAGTTTGAAACCGTAACGCGGGCTTGTTGATAAATGATAACCGTACTCGCAAGTTAATTAATACTGGACATCTGGGTTGTTTCAAACGTTTAAAATTTGTGTGCTTAGTAGTGTTGTACGTATTGATGTACTTACTTTCTTACTTACTTAAGGTGGAACTACAGTCCGGGGTGGACCAGGGCCTCAACCAACAAGCTTCTTCCAGCCGGGTTGGTTTCTAGCTAGCTGCCTCCAGTTTCGCACGCCAAGTTGGTTGAGGTCCTCTTTCAATTGCGTGCGCCACTTTTTACGCTGAACCTCGCAAGATCAGTATCGAAACAACAATCAACCATAACACAGCTCACGCAGTCCAATAATTCAAAGACTTCTCTCAACCAGTGGTAAGGACGTGTGTGAAGTTAGCATAACATTTTTGAGCTAGGCCAATGGGACCATGGCAGGAATTTGCATTTTTTTTGCATTTTTATGTATTTCTATTCCGGATTTTGCAGTTCACCAAATAGTGGGTGTAACCGACTGTATTGCTAACTTCACTGTGAAGTTAGCAGTGCCTATGCTTTTCTCAGCAACCGGGCTAGCTAGGAATCTGAAATAAGGCAGTTTAATTTGCAGTTCCAGAAAAGGAAAAAACCAAATTTCTAAATCCTTACATAAAAAAAATTTCATACTGTACTGCTAACTTCACTGTGAAGTTAGCATAAAAGTCCTTTTCTCGGCAATGGTGATACCTAGAAATTTGCAGTTAGGCTCCAAATTTGCAGTTTAATTTGCAGTTCAGGAAAAATTTATGTCCAAATTTTTAGGTCCAAATTTGAAGAAAAAAAAATCGAATAAATTCATTTTTCACTGTTAACGTCACTGTGAAGTTAGCAGTACATACCCTTTTCTCAGCAACTAAGCCACCTAGAAAATTGCAGTTTAGGTCCAAATTTGCAGTTTTTCATGCACTTCAAGAAAAAACTAAGTTCAAATTTGTACGTCCAAATTTGACAGAAAAATCGAAAATTTTTCTTTGCACTGTTAACAACAGTGTGAAGTTAGCAGTACATACCTACCCTTTTCTCAGGTTGTAGGTAGAAAATTGCAGTTAGGGTCCAAATTTGCAGTTTTTCAATTGCAATTTTCTAGCTGGCTGAGTTCTTGAGAAAAGGATATGTACTGCTAGCTTCACAGTGATGTTAACAGTGAAAAATGAATTTAATCGATTTTTTTGTCAAATTTGGACTTAAAATTTGAACTTAGTTTTTTCTTGAAGTGCATAAAAAACTGCAAATTTGGACCTCAACTGCAATTTTCTAGCTGCCTCAGTTCTTGAGAAAAGGGTATGTACTGCTAACTTCACACTGACGTTAACAGTGCAAAGTTAATTTTTCGATTTGAATGCCAAATTTTGACTTCAAAATTTGAACTGCATTTTTTCGTGAAGTAAATGAAAAACTGCAAATTTGGACCCTAACTGCAATTTTCTACCTAGCACAGTTGCTGAGAAAAGGGTATGTACTGCTAACCACACTGTTGTTAACAGTGCAAAGTAAAATTTTCGATTTTTCTGTCAAATTTGGACGTACAAATTTGAACTTAGTTTTTTCTTGAAGTGCATGAAAAATTGCAAATTTTGACCTAAACTGCAATTTTCTACGTGGCTTAGTTGCTGAGAAAAGGGTATGTACTGCTAACTTCACAGTGACGTTAACAGTGAAAAATGAATTTATTCGATTTTTTTTTTCAAATTTGGACTTAAAAATTTGGACATACATTTTTCCTGAACTGCAAATTAAACTGCAAATTTGGAGCCTAACTGCAAGTTTCTAGGTATCACCGTTGCCGAGAAAAGGACTTTTATGCTAACTTCACAGTGAAGTTAGCAGTACAGTATGAAATTTTTTTTATGTAAGGATTTAGAAATTTGGTTTTTTCCTTTTCTGGAACTGCAAATTAAACTGCAAATTCAGAGCCTTATTTCAGATTCCTAGCTAGCCCGGTTGCTGAGAAAAGCATAGGCACTGCTAACTTCACAGTGAAGTTAGCAGCACAGTCGGTTACACCCACTATTTCGTGAACTGCAAAATCCGGAATAAAAATGCATACAAAATGCAAAAAAACTGCAAATTCCTGCCATGGTCCCATTGGCCCAGCTCAAAAATGTTATGCTAACTTCACACACGTGTGGTAAGGGGTCTCGTAAGGAAAAAGAGAACCAAGTGCCGATTTTACCGGAATTTACAGTTTCAATGGGAATTTCAACGGAATAGTCCAAGACTTCTACCAGTTAAACTGAGATTTTTACTGGTCTTACTGTGTTCTTAATTTGATTTGTCCGAGATTTGTATGTGCGTGAAATTAGCACCGCAATTTTTTATTTACGGAAAAAAATTGTGCTGTATTGTGCTCAACTTGTGCTGGCTTGTTCCGTAAATATTTTTGAAAATTTCGCAAATTTGCGAATTTTACGAATGTAATTTTTGCGAAATTATAGAATTTCTTAAAAAAAAGTTGTTCTGCATTGTGCTCAAGAAATGCTGCTAAGAACCAAAAGAAAAACACAAAAATTCGCACAATTGGATCTATTATTTCCAAAACTAAACTTTGCGAAGAGCTGTAGCGTGAAGTTAGCACCACCATTTTCGATTAAAAAAAATTGTGATACATTGTTCTCAACTTGTACTGGCTTGCACTGTAAATATTAAAAAAAAAAATCGCAAATTTGCAAATTTTACGAATGAAATTTTTGCGAAATTTCGTAATTACTAAAAAGTGAAAGTTGTTTTGTTTTGTTTTCAATTTGTGCAGCCATATTCCAAAGAGATAAAAAAACATTCGCATATTTTTAACTTGTACTACCAAAAAAAACAGATTTGCGAAGCTATTTTGTGCCCAATTGCGTTCCCATGTATTTGAATATTTTCGCCAAAATAAGTTAAAAGTAAGCAGAGTTTTCGATTGAAAAAAAAGACAACAAATGATAAATTTTCATCTTTCCCGTTATTTTGCTAAATTTGAAAAATGTTCACCCGTAAAATTTACAAATTTGCAAATTTTTCAAAAATAATTTCGGCACAAGGCAGCACAAGTTGAGCACAATACAGCACAAACTTTTTTTTTTGAGAATCGCAAATGGCGGTGCTAACTTCAGGCTTCTCAAAACTGTTTTTGGCCGTATGAGCTATAAATATACGATTTTTTTTATCTCTTTGGAATATGGCAGCATAATCTGAGCCCAAAATAGCACATGTAAGTTTTTAAGAAAAATGTAAAACTTAAAAAATTATAAATTAATTTTTGGCCTAAAAGTATGTGATTTTTTTTCTCTTTGGAATATGGCTGCACAAATTGAGCACAAAACAGCACAATTTTCACTTTTTTGTAATTACGAAATTTCGCAAAAATTTCATTCGTAAAATTAGCAATTTGCGAAGTTGAACACAATGCAGCACAAATTTTTTTTAAATCGAAAACGGCGGTGCTAACTTCACGCTACAGCTCTTCCCAAAGTTTAGTTTTGGCCATAATGGATGCAATTATGCAAATTTTTGTGTTTTCCTTTTGGTTCTTAGTAACATTTCTTGAGCACAATGCAGCAGCACTTTTTTTAAGAAATTTTGAAATTTCACCAAAATTTCATTCGTAAGATTTGCAAATTTGCGAAATTTTCAATAATATTTACGGCACAGGCTGGCACAAGTTGAGCACAATACAGCGCATTTTTTTTCTAAAATCAAAAATGGCGGTGCTAACTTCACACTAAGAAAATGGGTAGCCTCTAAAAACCAAACCCTTAGTACGATTTTTTTTTTTAAATAAGACATAGCAGCACAAGTTGGGCACATTACAGCACAACCTTTTTTTTTGAAAATCCAAAATGGCGGTGCTAGCTTCACCCACATGAGATTTTTACCAGTTTTACTGTGACTTTTACCGGATTGGTCTGAGATTTCTACCAGTTATACTAAGATTTTAACCAATTTTACTGTGATAATTTAACCAGATTCACCCGAGATTTTTGGCCAGTTTTACTGTGATTTTAACCGGGTTTCACTGTGACCTTTACCGTGATTTTTATCGGATTCGTCATATATTTTGACCAGTTTTACGGTGAAATTAACTGAATCTGTCCGAGTTTTTTTTAACCAGATTTGTCTGAGATTTTTACCAGCTATACTAAGATTTTTACCAATTTTACTGTGATTTTACCTGATTCCTTCGGGATTTTTACCCGTTATACTGTGATTTTTACCGGACTCGTCCGAGATTTTTAAACAGTTGTCTTGTAAAAACCGGATTCATCCGAGATTTTTACCAGTTATACTGAGGTTTTTACCAATTTTACTGTGATTTTTACCAGATTAGTGCTAGATTTTTTACCAGTTGTACTGTAGTTTAAACCGGGTTCATCCAAAATTTTGTACCGGTTTTACTGTGACTTTTACCGGATTCGTCCACAATTTTAACCAATTATACTGATATTTCAACATGATGCATCCAAGATTTTTACCTTTTTTGGGTGATTTTAACCGGATTCATTCAAAAATTGTTCCAGGTTTACTGTGATTTTAAGCAGATTTGTGTGAGATTTTCCCCTGTTTTTGTGTGATTTTTTTACTGGATTCATCCTAGATTTTTACCAGTTGTACCGGATTCATCCGAGGTGTTTTACCGGTTTTACGGTGACTTTTACCGGATTCTTCTAAGATTTTTACCTGTTTTACTGTGATTTTAACCAAACTCGTTCGAGCTTTCTTACTAGTTTTATTGTTATTTTTACCGTATTCATCCAAGATTTTTACCAGTTGCAATATGATTTCACCGGATTCATCCGAGATGTTTGCCAGTTTTGAGATTTTTACCAGTTTCGATCGAGATTTATACTAGTTTTACTATGAAATTAACCGGATTCATCGGAGATTTTGCACAGTTTTACTGTGATGTTTACCGGATTCATTCGAAATTTTTACCAGTTTTACTGTGATTTTAACTGGATTCATCCGAACTTTTTTACCAGTTTTACTGTGATTTTACCAGATAGGTATGAGACTTTCACCTGTTTAACTGTGATTTTTTACCGGATTCGTTCAAGACTTTTAGCAGTTTTACTGTGGTTTTTACCGGATTGGTCTGAGGTTTTAATCGGTTGTATCTATTGTGATTTCTACCGGACTCGACTGAGATTTTTATCAGTGCTGCATATTTTTATATAACCTCAGCCTTAGACAAAAGGTACATCACTTGCGTTATTTAAATACATATAAAAATAAATAACTGAACAAGAAGTTCTTGTCGATTCTCCTTATATGATGATAATGTTACTTAATACATTCCTATCCTACGGGAAGGTATCGGGTATTGACATATATAGATGAGCCATCCTTACAATAACCATTAAACCTTATCTTTTATAAATAAATTAAAATAATAAGTATCAATTCTCCAGATCTTGTGTTTAAATCAAAATTCCTAAAAATGAAGAAACTACCTTAAAAAGGCCGAAAGGTTTAACAAAAAAAAAAATAAAACAGCGGACAAATAAGAGAAAAAAATAAAAAAAAATAAAATCCAATGAAAATTGAATTAAACTGTCAACATTGAAATGGAAATCGATAAATTGACATCTTACTTCTGGCCTTCTGGGACAGTTCACTCCTTAGGCCCACACATAGCACCCCTCCTCTTCAACAAATAAGAAAGGATTCCTTCAAAAGGATTCCCAAAAAATAAATTCCTATATCTGAAATGTTTAGCTTGAATGTCTTTTTGTTATTTCTTCATTTGTTTATTCGCAAGACAGGCGGCATGGTAGCGGCATCATCGTCGGGCGTCACCATCAACAAGGGTACTCGTGTGTGAATGTGCAACGAAGTAGAATGGATTGGTTTTTTTTTGCGATTTTTTTTGTTTGTTTTCTTGAATTTAACCTTTTAGCTTATAAAAATAAAATGTACGACTGCAGGATCGCAAGAACTTGCTCATATGTAGTGCAAAGTTATAAAGTGACTAGATTGGTTCAATAAGCTGTGTTTTTCCAAACTCTAGAAAAATTGTACCAAAAAACAAAAATCGAGGTAAGGACTAAGCATCTACAGGATGGCATCATAGTTCCAGTCAGGCTCAACAACTTTGTGAACACCTTATAAGGGTTACCACGACATTTTCGGAGCTGAGGCTTATAAGGTGCGATTTATCCAGCTTTCCGCCCTTGGAGTTATATTGTATCTGGTCCTCCAGGTTGGGGTGACTTCCCGGGACCGTAAAGCGACTTTAATTGCGAAGCAACAAAAACCCTCGGAAACGGACGGATTTACTGTTCACGAACCTAGCAAACGAAATAAGGACAACGAACTTCGGATCTGCACGTGGAATGTTCTTTCGCTCTATAGACCACGTGCAGCTGAGCATTTAGCGCAAGCCTAGACTGGGCAAAAGAAAACTGAAAGACTATGACATGTACTACCGTCCACAAGGGCATCGTCTTTTTGTATGTGGATTCCTCGTTAGAGGCAGACTTAGGCAAGAAGTCATGAATTTCAAACTATGTGAACGACTGCCTCACGAAAATTGACAACAAGTCTAAATTCGCCAACATTATAGCCTCATATGTGAACATGCCCCCACAAAGGAGAAAGAATACAACACCAAGGACGAGTTCTATGAGCTCCTGGACAAGACATATAGGTAATGTCCTAGCTATGCCATTAAAATTGTCTTGAGTGATTTTAATGCCAAGCTGGGAATAGAAGACATCTTTCGTGGCACAATCTGAAGATGTAGCCTGCATGACATCACCTCCAATAACGGACTCAGGCTAATCGACTTTGCTGCGGGGCGAAACGTTGTGGTAGCTAGTACGCAGTTCCCGCATCTCGATATACACAAGGGGACATGGTGAATTCCTGGTCAGTCAACCGTCAACTAGATTGAGCACATTGCAATTGACGCAAGGCACTCCTCGAGTATCAAGGATGTCCGAACATTCCGTGGAGCCAAACGTTGACTCCGATCACTACCTCGTTATAGCCAAGGTAACGCTATGGATATCCAGACCAAAGCCAAAACAGGGAAATACTGTGAGGAAGTTCAACGTCCGACGGCTACAGTCATAAGAAATCGCCAGGTCCTTTTTCGATCGAGTCTCTCGCACCCTCTTAAACAGTCCTATGCCACCTAATGCAAGTACGGTAAACCAGTGGAAGAATTGCCAGGAAGTCATCAGAGATGCCTCCTCTGACGTGCTGGGCCTCACACGACCACCACAGCGAAACCCCTGGTTCGATGAAGAACCCTGGCAAGTACATGCAGCTAAATAACAGGCATACAAAGCGGCGCTACATAGAAGGACCAGGGCAGACGAGAGAGGATCACAAGCTTCTAAGAAGGAAAAAAAAGAGTATGAGAAGCGTGCGATAGAGGGATGCCTTGCAGGAATGAAGTTTGGAAGTCTTACCAAAAAGTGAAAAGAACCTCATAGGGTAATAAGGCCCGAACCGAAGCCTGCAGGGATGATCAAGGTAACATCGTGGTAGAATCGCAGTTGGTGCTGAGGAAATGGAAAAGTCATTTCTGCAAATTTATTAAACGGCGATGACGAACCAGATTCCACTACCATGCAGATTATACCATTTAACCTGGAACACGTAGGCCAATAATTCCGTGCACCCGATCTCGACGAAGTGAAAATAACTATATCTAAACTCAAGTTCAATAAATCTGCTGGAGCTGATGGCCTTATGGCTGAGCTATTCAAAGCGGCTGGCGATGTATGGTTAGGAGTATACACCAGCTAATCTGCAAAATATGGTCGGAGGAAAGCATGTCCGATGAATGAAACCTCAGCATTGTTTGCCCGATCCTCAAGAAAGGCGATTCCCTGGACTGCACCAACTACAGAGGCATAAGTCTTCTTAAGATCGCCTACAAGATCTTCTCTGCCGTGATTTGTGCATGCCTGAAGCCATTGGTCAACAACCTGATAGGTCCATATCAGTGTGGCTTTAGGCCAGGGAAGTCCACCATCAACCAAATATTCATACTACGGCAAATCTTGGAAAAACCCGAACGCTGACAACATTGACATAATCGGGTGAACTAAGCGAGATGTGAGTGGTGCTTTCGTGAGTATTGAGAAGTAAGCCTAGAATATGGGGTTTACTGTACGGGCTGTACACCGACCAACGACAGAGATACATAACTGAACTGGGTCACCTAGAGCGAATTGAAATTAATGCTCTGGCCCGGAAATCAAATCAATTGAATCAAACCTCGTGGGACAGCTCAGAGTATAGAGGTGGATAGCGTGATGGCACACGCAAGTGGAAGAGGACCTCAACAAACTGGAAACAACTAGCTAGAAACTGAAACCTGCTGGAAGAAGCTTATTGGTTGAGGCCCTGGTCCACCCCGGACTGTAGCACCACCTTAAGCAAGTTAGTAAGGAAGTAAATGACATTTTTTTCTAAGCTCTACTATTGATATTTATTCTTAGCAATGTCCAGAGAAAAACCCAATCAAAAAGTTGATTTTTTGCAACTGTACTCGTTAAATTGTCTCATTATTTCAACAAAATTATTATCTTTCTAAGGTTTCCGTAAAAAACTATTGGCCGTGTATCCGCATGGTTGCTGCGTAGTATCCGCGTGGTATCAACATGAAATCCGCGTGGTATATGCATGGTATCCGCATGGTATCAAAGTGGTATCTGCATGGTATCCACGAGGTTCTCGCGAGATATCCAAGATTTATCCCCGAGGTATCCGCGTGGTGTCCGCATGGTATCCGAGTGATATCTGCATGGTATCCACGAGGTTTTCGTGAGGTATCCGCATGGTATCCGTGTGGTATCTGAGTGGTATCTACGGAATATTCACGAGGTATCCCCAAGGTATCCACGAGTAGTCCGTGAAGTATCCGCGTGATATTCGTACGGTATCTTGGGTATCCCCAAGGTATCCACGAGTAGTCCGTGAAGTATCCGCGTGATATCCGTACGGTATCTGAGAATTATACAAGTGGTATCCGCATGGTATCAATGAGGTATCCGCGTGGTATCAGCATGGTATCCACGAGGTTTTCGGGAGGTATCCATGTAATATCCGTATGGTATCTGAGGATTATCCAATTGGTATCCGCGTGGTATCAATTAGGTATCCGTGAGGTCGTATCCATGTGGTATCCGCTTGGTATCCGCTGGGTGACTACGAGGTATCCGGTATGGTATCCGCATGGTATCCGCTCAGTATCCACGTGGTATCCGCATGGTTTCCACGAGGAATTGGCGAGGTATCCATACACGTACTATCCGCCTGGTATCCACGAGGTATCCACGGGGTAACCGCAAGGTATCTGCGAGGTATCCCCGTATAGTATCCAGGTGGCATCCACCTGATATCTGCATGGAGTCCGTGAGGTATCCGTGAAGTATCCGCGTAGGATCCGTGTGGTATCCTCCGGCGTTTGTTCTAAACCTTAAGATACGTGGTATTACAATTTTACAAACATTTAGAGAGGTCAAACTTGTGGGTCAGCACTACTGAACAATAACAACAGTATTTTCACGAAACCTTAAGTTGCCTTTGTAGATTCTTTTCATGTGTCCCAAAAAAAGGATCGAATACAAAATCTTAAAAAAAAATCTTAGGAAGGATGTCAAGAAGTGTGAAAGGAAAATAGAACTCAACCAAAAAGATGATTTAAGGAAAAAAAGATTTATATGTATAGGATTTCCCTAGACAATTTATTTTTGCCTTAAACATTTTATATCCTAGAAGCGTCATTACATGGCGAGCCTAAAATACAACGATGCCGACGGCTGGCTGGTTAAGTTGTTGCATGCCTCTGACATGGAGTTTTTCTTCTTTTTTTTTTTTCGTTTTTGCCACCAAAGTCTCTGGCAAATAAAACTGATTCCTCTTGACTTTGTTATTAATGCAAGACTACATAATATGTGAAAGGGGCATGAATATAACTCTGCTCTGGGTGGTTTGTGTCCTTTTTTAGAGATGGAAATTTTCGGGTATGATGGTGCATGGCATCCATTATGATGGTTTGGTTATATGGTAAGGGATTTGCAAGTCTAAGGAATTTGTGTGTTGGTAAAATATGTGGTATGTAAGTGGCAGACAGAAATGTTGACTGTGGCTTGCCTATATACACAAAGAGAAACTATACAGTATACACCCAGGACTTAAAGGAGATGGTTGATTTTTTGGTGGTGTTGTGTTGTGTTGGGATTGGGGGTGAGAGTTTTAGAATTTTGTAAAATATCGATTTTCAAGTAGCAAATTCCAAAAACGTGCTTTCTCATAAGGCTATTGTGTGTGTGTGTGTGTGTAGAAATGCATGAGCCTTTCTGTTCTGAAAATGCAAACGAAACATTTATATTCAAAAACAAATTTCATAAAAGGGATCATAGAAACCATCAAGCTTCACAAATATAAAACGGAACCATGTGGTAGTTGTACCTCAATTGTGTTAAACAAGAAAAGGAATGAAGTTGGTTTACATTTAAGATTATTCGATTTTAACAAGCTTTAAACAACTAACAAGATGTTTCCTTAAGGTTTTCAGAATGGATGACAGAAGAGTATATAGCAATTTTATGAAATGTCATGGTCTTCTAGAAGTTGTGGGTATGGTATGAGTCCAGCTATATGTGATGGTCATATAAATGATTATCTTTCTCTTACAAAGTGTCGGCTACAACTTTGAGTACCTGAAGATGTTGTTTCTCGCAAGAGATTTTGGTAATCAAAAAATATTTCGCACCCTAAGGAATTTTTAAGACAAATAAGAGGCGTCAGCATCAACAAACCAAAAATGACTTTGAAGTCTTGGGGCGTTACAAAACTTTGGGATGGGAAAGGGGTTTCAAACACCTGAGGGAATACAATTTTTTAAAGTAAAGTCATTTTAGTAAAAAAAAGGCAGCAAACTGTGTATTTGATTCGATTTTTTCGAGTTAGCTCACATCCTAAACACACTAAACAGTAAACGTGTTCCTTTATTTTACTGCATTTTTTCACATTTTCCAGTGTACCTACTTCCAACTCCCCTCTTAGCATAAGCTCAACCTTTAAAAGGTGATTGATGCCCTTAAGTAATTTACTCATAAAATGGTTACGTAGTTTTTCTCGTCGTTTTTTTCGTTCTCCCAGAGGACAACATCAAGCAAGAGGACTCTGCTTGTTGCAAAACTGAACGATAACTTTTCAGCCTATGAAACAAATGCGTAAAACGTGAGTGTGTTTGTACTTCTTATTATCCTTGATTTGAAAAGACGTAGGTACTTCGTTCTTGGCACAAACAAATTACATTCCCACATTTTTATTTTTGTTCTTTGAGGATAATAATTATTATTTCAATGTCAAAAACTGTAACATGGGTTGCAATAAAATAATAATTATGAGTTACCTGGACTAAGGTTAAGGTACCAGCACCACACCCAACGTTCATATGTCTCCCTTTGGACAAAAATACACCCAAACATAAATTTAACCAACCGTAATTATTCAAGCTAAACCGTTTAGAAAATAAGGAAAAGTTTCCTAGTAGATACATACATACCTATGCCATAGGGTCGATTTATGTTATGTATTTCAGACTTCTCGTTTTTGCTCATTTTCCTATTTTTCTATTTATTGAGGATGAGGTATCCTTTTTTTTGTATCCCGAGTGAGTAGAATTAGCCATAAATATTATATTAAAAGTGATTTATGGACATTTAAAAAGGAATAGTGAGTCCCGGAAGCTTAAAACCTAATCACATGGTATTAGGCCGAGATCACAGAAAAAGGTTTCACTGTTTTTTTTTTTGTGGATTATGATTCTTTTGGGCCAGACGAAATCGATTAGAACTGTTTCTTCCGCTTCTGAAAGGATTATCTCAATGTAATTTGAATTGGACATTATTGAAAATTCATTCTAATCACTCAGGGCAAGAAATTTATGGTCATTGTATAAAAGTAATGGAAACTTTTTGGGGAAAAAGGATTTTTTTACGAAAATGGAATTAAAATACTTGAATGTATTATGTATACAGATACATGTCACAAGAACGGATGGGTAAGAATTTTTGCTGATAAAGTCCTATAATCCTATACCACCATGCTCAGAGGAAAAACTCCCTCTTTTCGCAAAATGAGGGTTAAATCTCAATTAATCTTAATTTTTTGTTTGGCCCGAAAACCTAGTTTACCTATACATATACATTAATGCGAAGTGAAATCGAAACAAAAGGAAAAAATCAATTACTCTTGTTGAAATGGCAACACAAAAAATAAGATTTTTCGAATGTAAGGTTTGATATCATTGATTAACATTTATTTTAAAGCAAAATCAATCGAATAATTGTGTGTATTTAAAGGAGAATGGGCACTTTTGGGCGTTAGCGGCCATTAATGAAATTAGTGTCAAATGAAAGGTATGCTACTCAGGAACAACTTTCGCTATGGACGTTACATTGCATTTCATTTAGAAAAGAAGATATTTCAATGTTTATATAATGCAATTGCATTGAGCAATATTGCATAGTGATTATATTTTTAGTGGGTGTAATGCTTTATTCTAACTTCATAACGTCTGCTGATACTGTATTAGTGTGTCTAACGGGGTTTCAGAATATCCCAAGGACGCATTACGGGTTTAAAAAGACCCAGTACCTACGTATTTCAACAACTTTGTAATTTTTAAAGCATATTATTTTACTCAGGATTTTTGAATATTGTGAGGATTGTAATATTATAGTTTTATGGTAAATGTTCTTATTAATGATGTTATATGGCCATTTTCATATACAAAATATTCTTGAGACTGTCTAGATTTCTTGTTCCACTTTCTTTTTCTATTTTTGAATTGGTCAGAAGCCAGAAACTTAGCAAAACTTTATTAAGGTCATAAAACAAAAATGCATTTTTTTCGGTTTTGAAGTACACCACAATGAAAAAATTTCTGCACGGTGTTTGTAGGACTAAAACACATCCAAAAATAACAAAACCATTCTTGGCCGCTCACGCCCATGTTTCATACAAATTTGCCCATTCTCCTTTATTCGATATAAGTATAACATCAAAAACCAAAATATTTTTCATACATGAAAATTTCACTTTCGCTTGGATGTATAAACTAGGCTACAAGCCTATTGAATAGACCTTTTAAAAAGGAACAATTACGTAGTGCAAGGGTTTTTATTATTGAATATGTTTGTTGGGCCCATCATAAGCATGCTTAAAACCGTAAAATCTACCAATGCATTTCTGATAAAATGATGGGCACCTGGCCACTTTTCAATATTTGTGGGTTAACTTAGAAACTAAGCAGAATTTGACAACTTTTTGTTCAAAATTAGATTTTCAATCGAAATTGATATTTTACAAAATTTTATAAGTAGGGGAGACCGGGGCATGTTGACTCAACTTTTTTATTTCTTTTTATTAAAAAAAAAAACTAAAAAAGATATCAAAACAAATTAAGCTTCCTGTAATAGAATATCATTTAACCTTTTGAATAAAACTATTGACATTCGAATAAGCTTATGCTAAGACCATTTTTTTTTTTAATTCTACAAAATTACCTCTAGTGGGCCAACTTGCCCCGGAACCGGGGTAAGTTGACTAGCGTTATGGGGTAAGTTGACCATGTTAAAATGTTGTACCTTTTCGATGAATAAATTTAAAAAATAAAACTAAAAATCAGTTTATCAATTTAGTGATTTATTTCAATTTAAAAATAAAATATATTCATGGGCAACAGATCACACACTCCTTCCTTTTACTACAATAAGCCTGCACGCCTGCTCCATAACATTTTTTTCGGTAGTGCGTCTTGAAGTTTTTCTAACGTACGTTCTAATTTTTCTGTTAATCATACAAGAAACTAGTCAACCTATATGCTATTGATGATGTCATATAATAAGGAAGTAAGACGTTCATGGAATTTTATTGTAAAAATCATCAAAGGGGTCACTGAAGATGAGAAAACCGCGGAGTGCTATAAATTGGAGGGTGCATCTTTGAGAGGGGGGTGCAAAAGCACCCTTTTTGGTTTTTTGCATATAACTTTAAAACGAAGCAAAATTTCGAGATAATTCTCAAAATCTTTTTTGTAGAGAATAAAATTTACCATCAAAATGGATTTTTGAAAAAAAAAATTTAAAAATTTTAAGTTAGCTAATTTAATGTGAAAAACGCATTTTTTGTTTTTTTTTACGTATTTGCTTATAACTTTCTTACCAGCAGAGATAGGTACATATATGCATTGCTTCATATAAAAGAAAGATAATTAAATTTTCTTTAAAATCAATTTAAAAAAAAACGGTTTGGATACAAATCGACCGAGAAATAGTCGTTCAAACTAGGCTGATGTTAAGTTTTTAAAGCTTTATAAATGGCATTTTTGGCTTTTTTGATGGACTTGTTAGATTATACACTCAAACTGGATGTATTAAGGAGTCATGACCAGTTGAGTCAAAAATAAAAGTCAAGTTTCAAATTTTTCGCAGTTTTAGGGCTGCCATCTAATTTTTTTAAAATTTAAAATAATTGTCAAAACCAACACACTTGCTTTTACAAAGCCGGGTTTTGAACACATGTAAGCTTATACCTTCTACCACGAAAGAAGAGAAACAAAGGAAAATTAAACTTGAGGAGTAGGTACTCAACGACACACGTCCAACTCCGATAAAAGACAAATTAGACTAAGCATGCGCCACGTAGATATGCTTAATGAAACAACAAGAAGGAATATGTAAGAAGATGTGTCTACTCGATGTTATTGGCAGTTATTCACAAAAAAAAAAAGCAAGTCAACTTACCCCGAAAAAAATTAGTCGACTTACCCCGATCTACCATCTGGCGGTTAACGGAATTTTTTCCGTAGAAAGAAACAAAAATTTAAAAAAAGAACAAGCTCTTATGATAAGGCACACACATATAGTGTGTATACTGAACAAAAAAATCCCATCAGGCACAAAAAAGGGCACGAAAGAAGAAAAATTAAGTGAAACAAAAAAATTACTCGAGAATGAAAAAACAACTATTTTCGTATAAACTCTTGAATGACGTCAACCAGACATTGAAAAACAACGTGAGAGGAAGCGGGTGGCTGTGCTCAATGAAACTACATGAAAGAACATGTACAAAGTTGTATGGATTTGAAGTTAATGGCGGTTAGTCTACATGCCCCTGGGATCAACTTGCCCCGGTTACCCCTAAGCAAAATTTACAAAAAAAAAAAAAAACATAAACAAAATCCAAAAATTAAAGATTTTGAAAGGAGAATGGGCAAATTGGCCCATATCCTCAACACAATTGTATCATATATTTTTGAAAAGGTTATTGTTAGGATAAGCCGTTAAGCTCTAAACCATGGGGTTCGCGAGATATTCGATATTCAAAGCACCGAAATGAACAATAATGCAACTCTGCATTTGGACATTGTATTCCTGCTTAAAAAATAAAACCCAAAAAAAAAAAACAAATACGAATTTTCGCCAATATCTCGGAAATTTTGAGGTTACGTTAAAAAGTGATACATGTGAAAGTTGTATAGATTTTTGCGGGATCTACCACATTTCTATTGAACACTTTTCATTTGGGGTCAACTTTAGTCGGAAAACGCAATAATACAATTTCCCCGATCTTTTTCACCCCCCAAATCCTCCCTCCAACTCCGCTTCTGGGAAATAGATTTTTTTACATACTTACTTATCCGGCTCCCGATCCATGAAGGGTCTCTGCCTGAGATATTGCGGTCTTCCATCGGTTGCGATCCCACGCACGCTCCCTCCACTCGTCGAGACCAAGCGCTCTTGCGTCTGTGACCGCCTGGTCCCTATATAGCGGAGGTTCGGTCTTCCTGGTCGTCTCGAACCTGGGGGCTGGGATTCGAAGATTTTCTTGGCTGGAGCGTTGTTGTCCATTCTCTCGATGTGGCCGAGCCAGTGTAGTCGACGTGTTTTGGCTCTTTGGACTACATCCACATCTTGGTACAGCTCGTACAGTTCACGATTGAATCTTCTCCTCCAATCGCCCTCTTCGCATATAGGACCAAATATCCGCCGAAGAATTTTTCTCTCGAAAGTGCCCAGTATCAATTCCCCTTTTTTACTTATCGTCCAGCACTCGGCGCCGTAGAGTAGAACTGGTAAAATTAGAGTTTTGTATAGCGTGCACTTTGTCTTTCGAGAAAGGAATTTTGAACCCATTTGTTTGGCCAAACCGAAGTAGCAGCGGTTCGCTAGGGTAATTCTTCGTCGGACTTCCACTAAGGTGTCGTTCGTGGACTTGATGTTTGTTCCGAGGTAGGTGAACTCCTTGACTGCCTCGAAATTACTGCTACCAACAGTGACGTTTTGTCTTAGGTGATGGACAGATGAGGCTTTATTTGTTGATAGCATATACTTTGTTTTGTTCTCTTTCACTTCAAGACCAACACGTTTCGCCTGTTCATCAATAGCTGTGAATGCTTCAAGTACCAGCTCTCTTGGAACGGCCGATGATGTCAATGTCGTCCGCATAGCCAAGCCGTTGAGAAAACCTGTTTAAGATAGTGCCTTCCATGTTAACACCACTCTTGCGCACTATCTGCTCCAGGACTAGGTTGAAGAAATCACATGATAGTGCATCTCCTTGTCTGAACCCTGTACACGTCTGAAATATCTCGGATGAGCTATTACCCATTTGGACGTTGCACCGCGTATTTTGTAACGTCATGCGGCATAGCTGGATCATTTTTTCGGAATCCCGAGTTCCGACATCACCAATAGAAGCTCTTGGCGACTTATGCTATCATATGCGGCTTTAAAGTCGATGAATAGGTGGTGGGTCTCGACTTGAAATTCGTTGGTCTTTTCCAGGATTTGCCTCAATGTGAAGATTTGGTCTATCGTTGATCTGCCTAGCCTGAAGCCACACTGGTACGTGCCGATCATAGTGTTGCAGAAAGCAGTACGCTCACATAGTACGTTGGATAGGATCTTGTAGGCAACATTAGGCAGGGATATGCTTCTGTAGTTCTTGCAGGACATAGGATCGCCTTTTTTGTAGATTGGGCATATGGAGCTATTTGACCAGTCGTCGGGCATACTTTCCTCCTCCCAAACTTGGTTGATGAGCTGGTGCATGCACCCTACCAGGACATCTCCTCCATACTTGAAGAGTTCCGCTGGTAGGCCATCCGAGCCGGCGGATTTGTTGTTCTTAAGCTTGTGGATGGCTTTCTTAACCTCTTCAGTACTGGGTGCTGGGACTGGATCTTCATTGACTGGTCTAATGCTTCTTTGTTCCCCTGTCGCCTCCTCTACATAATGCCCACTAAGCAGCTGCTGGAAATGCTGCTTAACACGTCTACAATTCCCTGTGCTTCGGTGACTAGGTTCCCTTCGCTGTTTCGAAGAGCTTGCGTCCTATAACCAGATGCCAGTTGCTTGGCTGTTCTGTAGAACCGGCGGGTGTTGGTGGCGGTGCTGGACTCTTCGAGATACTTGAGCTGAGAGGCTACGCATGCTCTTTTCTTTCTACGCAGGGTTTTTTTCTCTTTTCTTCTCGGTACTCCTCTCTTGATGCTCTTGTTTTCCATGTCAGCATTTGCATTCGTGCATTTTCCGTCTCCTGCTTCAATACCGCGCATTCATCATCACCACGCGTTCTTTTTTCTGGGTGGTTGATAGCCTATGGTGGTCTCGGCTGTCTCCTTAATGATATCGCGATATTGGTTCCACTGGTTGTTGACGCTTGTGGCTGGGTGTACGGCAGAGAGTTTCCCGGTCAATTGCTCACTGTAGTCTCTGGCTTTCTCAGATGTGCTAAGGCATGCGATGTTGAACTTCTTTCTTTGGGTGGTCTTCCTTTTCTTTTCGTTGGACATTCGGGCTCTGAACTTTGTCACAACAAGAAAGTGGTCAGAGTCCACGTTTGCACCTCGGAAAGTTCGCACGTTCAAGATGTTCGATGCGTACCTTGCGCCAATTAGCACGTGGTCGATTTGGTTGGCAGTTCGACCATCTGGAGATTGCCCAGGTTACTGTGTGTATCCTTCGCCTGGGGAACCTAGTTCTACTTATCACCGTATTACGAGCTGCAGCAAAGTCGATTAGTCGGAAGCCGTTGTCTGTTGTCGTTTCGTGGAGGCTGTGCTTTCCAACTAATCCGCCAAAGATGTTTTCCTTTCCGACTTTAGCATTGAAGTCTCCGAGCACGACTTTGACATCGTACTCCAGACAGGCTCCGTCCAGGAGGTCGTAAAACTCCTCCTTGTTAGACTCATCAGCTTCATCGGTAGGGGCGTGTGCACATATTAGGCTGATGTTTTGGAAGGTAGCTTTGATGCGGATCACAGCCAGGCGATCGCTTATCGGCTTAAAATCGATGACTTTCGATCTGAGTCGATTTCCCACGACGAATCCGCATCCTAGCATGTGCAATCTTTGGTGACAGCTGTAATAAATATCGCAATCTTTTCTTTTTATATCCCTAACCCTATCCATCGTATCTCCTGGATCACGGAAATATCTGCCTTGTACCGCGAGAGGATAGATTCAAGTTTTTGAGTAGCACCTGGTGTGTAGAGTGTCCTTACATTCCAGGTGCATACTCGTAGATCATAGTCCATTATCATTCCGGGTCTGGTTGCCATTTGAGGGGGGTCGTTATCCGAGGCTTCCCGCCTCTCTCATAACAATTGTTTTTTTTTTACTGTGGTCGGGTCGCTAGCCCAACGCACTAACCTCCAATTTGTAGAGCCATAGGTTTAATGTTGCAATTCTTTCCTTGATCAACATTCGCACTTACAAGTTTAACAAGTCCTGGCCTAAAGCCAAGACCAGTATCCGGCGGCTACCAACTTGGAGGTATTGTAAGCACTTGATGTGTAGGAAAAGATACAGCTCGAGGCCCCAGTTCCTACAACATCCAACCACCCTAATTTTCTTTAATAACGCAGTTAACAAGTTTTAAGGGAAATTTAACTTGTTAACTATTAAAACGAAAAGTTTTGTGGTACAGAAATTAACTATCCTGTTAACTCTGCATATTTAGAAATTACTTGTTAGAAAGTTATAGCTCGGTTGTTTAGAGGTAAAGGCAACTTATTCATTCTTAACAAGTGTCGTTTTGTGGTACACAACACAAGAATTCATCAAATCTTCCACTTATTATATATTGTTTAGTTTAGATGATTGTTAACTTATATTTTTGTGGTACAGAAAATATTGTTAACTGTTGAAATTTGCTTGTTAAAGCACACTTGTTGTTTTGTGGTACAGGCCCTAGTTTTGGTAGTTGAACATTGAAAATTATAATTATATTTTAAGCTGACTTTTCCTTTCTTTGCCAACTAACAAGATTATGATAGTGTTATATACCTCTAAGAAGCTATATGTATGTGCATTTATCCGACCAATCCAATTTTGTCTATTGAGACAGCATCTTTACGAGTTTAGAAAAAAAAAAAAGAATTCCTTTCTATCGCAATGATCCTAATAAAATTTAAAAGCCCAACTATCTGGTATTCAAGTGATTTTCTATCAGTAACTTCCTGCTGAACACTTAATAGGTACCAATTATTTAAAAAATAATGGATATCAGAAATTTCTTTAGCTTTTAGGGAAAAAATCAAATAATCTGTCTGACTATTATGACAATGCGATAAGGTTTATTAAATTGATTCTCTTATAAAATGTCAATTTAAACAGAAAAAAACACAGCAAACAAAGTATTTCCCCCTTTTTTAATGATCTTCCCTCGCACAATAATGCCCTCATTTAAAGTTTGGTCTGCCGCTGTTTACAAAATCATTTTAACTATTTTCCAACTGAATTGAATTTCGCTCAGCATGGGATCCTTGTGATTGGAAAAACCTCTCAAAACCATTTTCCACACACAAAATACAAATCGATGACGATATGGCAACAAAGAGAGACGCACGAAGCGAGGACTTAAAAGGTTCTCATAAACATATTCTGCCCAAACCAGCCCAGAAAGTACAACTTTATACATATAGCTATAGCATCATCCTTTTGAAGATTTTCAATTTTCTTTAATGTTTAACCGTTTTGTTAAGGATTTGACGCCTCCCATGAGGCAAATGACACCAAGACCATTTACCAACCAACTATATACATACAACGACGACTGACGACAAACTTTAGATCTAAGTTTTCCTATCATCTAACGAGAACGAAGTTAAGACGATATTGATTATGGCAATGCCGCCATCGCTCGTTGTAGTTCGATAGGTACATAATACTCTGCGCTATCTGTTGGTAAAAGACAAATAAAAATGTCCTGGCCCATTATTTTGTGGATTTATCATTTTTGTTGAAGGATAAGCCAATAATAGGGGTGAGTTTCTAAAAAGCATTTATTGTGTCGTTGTCGAAGGAAAACGTTTTTTTTATTGAAATTCTTTTGACGAAAAATATCCTTTTTTATGCGTAGCTACAAGAATCTTGACGACGGGCGGCCGGCATTTTGTTTCGAGTTCTTTTTCTTTCTTTACTGTTTTACTTATTCATTAATTTTTTTTTTTTTTGCAAAAAAAGGATTCTCATGGACGCTTGACTTGAAGTGGGGTTCTTTTACAAAAGTTACCATAACTCCTATCTACTTAATATACAAATGGAAAAAGAATTAAATTTTATTCCCTTAAAGTTTACATACCAGAAAATGAATCCCTATTTATATATATGAAGTCGGAATCCGGAAACGAATTAGGTCATTGCTAAATTCCTAGACAAGCATATTCTACAACTATGGAATTAACTTCTCAATATAAGGATTTTAATAAAAGAAAAAGAAAAAAAAATCGATTTCTATTTAAAGGTCTGTTAGTGTTTGTCTTTGTCCAAAGACCATTAATTCTATGTAGATTGATTAATTCTGATAAATGGAAAGGAAGAAGTCAATTTCCTTAAAGAAAAACGAACAAATTTGTTTAAGGGAAATGAGAGAGCATAGTTTAATCTATATTCTCTTTTACTTTGTTCTTTAATTATATGCGATATTGTAAATTGGAAGTTGAATAGAAGTTAAGTTTTGGGTCATCTCTGGGGAAAGTGGGAGGATATTGTATTTGAATAATAAATAGATAATGAGAAAGTTTGTTGCTTAATCTAGGAACCCTTTTTTTTTTAAAAAAAAGGAAGTGGTTTAAAAATGTCTTTAAGGAGTTTAAATAAACCAATTATTTTGTCAACAAGGATCAATCTGTTTGATGTTAATCTTTATTGTTGAACTTGTAATATCAGAGGAAAGATTTTGTCATTTTGTTATCTTTTGCTCTAACAATTTGTTGAAGCAAATAGGGCAAAACAAGATAACGTATACAATCACGCAGGAGGGGAGAAGAGGGAGGTCTGACCACTTTTTATCATGACAAAACAATTAATTTGGCTTCAAAAACCGATATACTTGATGTCAAGTGAAGTCCTTATTTGCTCAACGTCACAAATGAAGATAAAAATGTGCATCGCAACATGAAAAAGGTTGTCGAAATCATCAGCATGGCCGGAAAATATAAAAAAGCTAAAAAGGAAAATGCACAAAATGTCAATGTCAACAAGAAAGAATATTACAAAAATTCATATAGGAAATAAACATAAAACTTCAAAACCCAAAATTTAAAAAATAACTAAAAATCTACAAAAAAAAAATAAAATGTTGGAACCAGTGGCGGATCCAGAGGGGGGGCTATAGGGGCTGAAGCCCCCCCCCACGGCTGATTCAGAAGACAGTTAAGGAAACAAAACATAGATTGTGGCCTCAAAATTTACATGTGAGCTGTGTTTTTCCAAGTCCTAAGGAAATTGAATTAATTGTTTGGCTGAACCATAATATATGCAACTGTAGTTTTTTCGAAGCCCCAAGAGAATTGGATGAAAAAATGCGATTATATAAAAAATCAATTGGCTCTATTTATTTCAAGCCCTGAAGGTATTAGACGAAGAATTGAGGCTTGGGGCTAAGCCTTTACGAAGCGTTTTCCTAAGCCTGCAAGGGAATCTGATGAAAATTATAACACTGGATAGGGCTAACAAGTTAGCATAGTAGCTGTGTTTTTTTCCAGGCATTAAAGAAATTCGACGAAAATAAGAGGCAAGAGCTAAAAAATTTGCATGAAAGCTGTTGTTTTCTTAAGTCCAGTAGGGAAAAATGGAGCTTGGGACTTAACAATTTGTATTTGAGCTTTGTTTTTTCCAAGCCCGTAGGGAATCGGACTAAAGAAATAACTAGTTTGGGGCTAGTATGTATGCATACCTAAATGCTGTGTTTTTTTCCAAGTCCTTATATTGACTTTAATGCTATTATTGTTACCTATAGATTTCCTTGGGTATCGATATTTCTTAAAGATCAAATTAAGTTTGACAAAATAAATCAATGTTACCTTTTTCTTTAACTCCTCTTGATATTTTTCCGACTTAGATGAGCCCGCATAGCTTTTGGGGCTTTAGTTTAAAAACTCAGCTTCCGGTGTAAAAAATCAACCTGATAACAGAATCCGACGAATGAGTCAGGTTCAATTTTAACATTTGGCTCATAGTAAAAATGTCAAAATTCAGTTGGATTCACTCCACAGCTCATTCGACGGATGCTATAGAGGTAATCGGGCTAAATAACTTTGATATGGATAGTTTGCATGATAATATCAAAATATTGTTCTTGAAATTGAAACTTATATTTTTAAATCAGATTGTTTTCGTGTGCCGAAAGATATTTTGACGGTTTCAAAGACTGCTTTAAGACGAAGTGGTTTTTGATCTCGGTTTCTCTTGTGATTTCCTTTGTGATCTAACGAAAGATTAGAGAGCTCTTCCAGCGAGCAATATTCATTAAATGAAATGAAAAAGAATTTCAATTCACTTCGAACTTGTTTTCGAAATGTAAAAATCAGCTGTAACGGTTAATGTTTTTTTTCTTTAAAAAGTGTAATATACATTTTTGTTTAATATGAATCAAATACTCGTATAACTATAAATAAATAGAAATTGAAGGAAAGACAATTTTTTTTAAATTTTAACTCAATTTTTTTTCAAATCTTCGTCAAACTGTAAGATTTCAATGCCCTCCTTGGCGTTATGCCCTTTTGTTTCAATTGTGTCCATATATTTTTCGCATGGATCTTACGATAGTGTCAAAAACAGATAGTCTAGTTAATCAAATTTTAGGACAACACTAACCTACAAAGTTTATCAATAACTTTTCGGACGTATACGGCTGTCTACAGTTAGACAAAGTAGGTACTGTAGGATGAGTATTTATAAATCCTACAAAAAATATTCAAATTAAAGAAAGGTACCTAACTTATTTAAAGTTCCTATAAATATATCCTAACAACGTTCTTATACGATGTGTCTTTGTGTAGAAACTGGTTAAAGCGTCTTTTTAAAATAGCAGCTGAAGCTCACTAATTCTAGATGCTCCATTTCCAATCATAAAATTTTGCAGAATTTTCCTATTAAGTACATATATTTTTGCATTATACAAAATCTTTTTAATTCAGCTGCCGACTAGCCTACTTTCTGAGAAAAAAAAATTTGGGTTGGTAATTCGTATACTTATGATTAAGATTTTTTTTTTTTTAATGTGTCTAAGGGAACTCCAAGCCCCCCCCCCCACAGCCAAATCCTGGATCCGCTACTGGTTGGAACCCAAACTTAAAAAAAATCCCTAAATCTAAAAAATTGATTGACAATTAGAAATCCGAAACAGACCTCTTATACGAGCAACTTACTAACAGTTCCTTCCCTAAACCGCTATTTTTGATTTTGAATTATTTCATTATTGGCTGATCGGATTTAAATAATTTTAATATAAAAATATTTCCAAAAAAAAAATTTTCTTTGCCAAACTGTAGGCAAAAACTTTTTGATAAAACTCGAAAAGAACACAAAAATGTATGACTTTGAAGATAAAAATGAGCATATTTTTACAATAATTATTATTTTTAATTAGCTGATTTTTTTGACTTATTAAAAAGAAACAAAATTAGCTGCAAATATCTGCAATCCTTTAAAAACACCGAGCTTACGTATGTCTTTAAATTGCGACCTCGATGTTGGATTAAGATATAAATTTAGGTGCAGCAGTTTAAATTTTAAGTCTGTTCGACTTTTAAAATCTTACATGACAACAATAATATTGAAAAATCAACAGTAAGAATTAATTATTAACAGTGTGGTCTATTGTAAGTATTGCAACAAATATACATTTTTTAAATCAAAATATCGCAAATTAAAATCTCGCGCATTTAAGTTTTGCGAGATTTTCATTTGCGAGATTTCAGCTTGTGGAATTTCGTTATTGCGAGATTATGAAAAGCGGGAATTGAATTGGATATAATGTCTAAAAAATATAAAAACAGCTTTTTCTGGCCTAATTTCGAAAATGTATTTGGAAACTATGCCCAAAAGATATAAAATCACACAAGAATCCTAGTCACTGCTCCGCAAAATTACATTATTTTCTATATTTTTCATGAATTTTGAAGAGCATAGGTATACAATCGAATCAGTCATTTCAAAAACCACTTAAGTCACAATTTTTTCAAATATGCTTTTTTTGCTGTAAATGCTTCCTTAAACGTAGATGCGTATTCTGAGAATAAATTACGTAAGTAGGTCCAAACATTCCTTCGTCTTCAAATAATACCTCACAATAGACGTTCCATGCAAAAACAACGTAAGTCAATTGACTTAAGTGGTTTTTGCATGCACTACTAGATGGTGGAAAAAGTTATATCTAGTTTTGATGTTTTTAAATTGCGTTGTTGTGATTGATTTAAATATCAATATTCAAATCTTCAATTTTACAGTTAATATACATAATTTGTAAATTCGATACTTTTTTCAAAAATTTTGTGTTTTGAGACAAGTAGTTCCACAGACAAGAAATTGTATCTTTAAAAAATATTTTCAAGTGAAACAGAGTAGGTAATAGTGAGCCAAAAAAAAAGAGAATGTCTAATCCGTCAACGTATAACAGAAATGTTATTGAAAATACTAAAGTTAAAAAACAGGTTTATAATACCCACTAATTGAATCGGTCATTTCAAAAACCACATGAATAACATGATGGAGAATGTTATGATTTATTGATGTGTGACTTAAGTGGTTTTTGAAATTACCGATTCAATTATATCCTCGGCTTAGAGTGAAAAATGCCAAAAGATTTTTTTTTCAAAGTATGATAATATCACTGCGACTTAAATTTAAAAACAATTATATATTATAGTTATGTCACAGACATCACCCTTAGCCTTACCATATAATACACCACCACTTAACGTGATGAGCGGATATAGTCGCCGCCTTAAATAAACATTAATTCCCGTCAGCATACCGTTGACCATTTCATGGAAATTACTTAAACCTTAATGCATTTAGCATAAACAAATAAACATTAGATCCCGTCAGCATACCGTTGACCATTTCATGAGAACTATTAAATTATGATACATTTTAATATAAACAATTATTTCCCGTATCAAATCTTGCATAGTTGCAGATCTGCCAATACGATCGATTCGTCACCAAGATCCCGTTGTATCTTGCACGAATCATGTGTGTATTTCTTTTGACTATAAATAGCCCTACTCCAATAATTACAGTTCAGTTCTCATTCAAGTTTTCATTCCGTTGTCGAGTTGTTCAGTAGTAGTAATTAAGTTCTCCAGTTCTCGTTCTCATCAAGTATTCATAAGGTTAAATTCTCAGTTTAAGTTTGAATATTACAATAAAGTGAACTATAAAAAATAATAAAGTGTTTTTTTTAAATTGGAAACTAAACTCCCAGTGGTCGGGAGTAGAAAAGTCTTTTTTTCTCCATTCCGGGAAATAAGGACATAATTATATATATATATACACTAAAAATAATAATCTTTCGATGTTGGAAAACAAACATTATAGTTTTTCAAGGTCTGTTGTTGTTCAGCTCCAATATTTAAAGTTTATTTTTCTTCTTGTTTTGATATATAAAATGAAATAAAAATTTTATTTTTACTTCCATAGTAATTTCATCACCCTGTAAACTTAAGAAAACAAAATGCTCTAATAACCAAAGACTTTCGTGATAAAGAAAATTTTGAAATTTTTTTTTTGTGAAATAAGAATTTCTGAAAAATTGAATCAGGTAATACGTATTTAAAATTTTGCGCAAAATTTTTGAAACCAGCTACCTGATTGAATTTTTCAAAAATTCTAATTTCACTGAAAGCATTTCGAAACACAAAAAAAATTTCGTTTATCACAAAACTTCGACTCGTGCAACAAAAACTAATTTTCAAAAGTAAGTTCGAAAATTAATTCTTTCTAAAATTTCATCTTTTTGGGTTTTCAAAACCCAAATAAAAAAATATTTGAAACTCTTATTTTTACTATAGGTCTATCCGTTCTTCTTCTTGCTTATGAGTATAAGTAAGTATGATGAAGCAAATAATACTCAAGCTTTGCAATATATTGAAGCCAATTTGTTGAATTTTCTTCCAGCATTTAGGAAGGGCTTGACTAATGTGCCCAAAAGTTTTTTTTAAATGTTGAATGAAACAATGAATTCATACATTTTCCTGTTTCTTTTTTTTATTGATGTTCATTAATATTCTTCTTCAAATATTTTAATAAATTGTTTGTTTGACTGGAGCATGAACTTTTGATCTATTTTCATGACTAAATCATGAACTTACGATACACTTCCCTCTGGGGCTTTGGGCCACTTTGGTGATGGGCTTTAAGCTCATAATGCATTGATTGACCTTTAATCCGCCCTGTGAATTTTGTCTGCCTCAATTTTGATGTAAACATTTTCTTAGGATATCAATAAAACTATAGTGCAAAATTTTTTTTTTATTATATATACTTACCCAAAAATTATAGGAAGTTGACCAATCGGAATCAGAGGTTTTGTTCTTGCAGAACTATAATTATCAATGTTTTTGTTTGAAATTTGTAGGTGGGGTTATTTTCTAATATATGTACTTACTTACTTACTTACCCGGGTCCCGATCCATGAAGGGTCTCTGCCTGAGATATTGCGGTCTTCCATCGGCTGTGATCCCTCGCACGCTCCCTCCAGTTGTCGAGACCAAGCGCTCTTGCGTCTGTGACCGCCTGGTCCCTATAGCGGAGGTTCGGTCTTCCTGGTCGTCTCGAACCTGGGGGCTGGGATTCGAAGATTTTCTTTGCTGGAGCGTTGTTGTCCATTCGTTCGATGTGGCCGAGTCAGTGTAGTCGTCGTGTTTTGGC
This sequence comes from Dasysyrphus tricinctus, assembly GCA_963921185.1. Classification (NCBI taxonomy): domain Eukaryota; kingdom Metazoa; phylum Arthropoda; class Insecta; order Diptera; family Syrphidae; genus Dasysyrphus; species Dasysyrphus tricinctus. The sequence continues at coordinate 77,587,068 of OY992533.1, forward strand.
TCTTTGGACTACATCCACATCTTGGTACAGCTCGTACAGTTCACGATTGAATCTTCTCCTCCAATCGCCCTCTTCGCATATAGGACCAAATATCCGCCGAAGAATTTTTCTCTCGAAAGTGCCCAGTATCGATTCCCCTTTTTTACTTATCGTCCAGCACTCGGCGCCGTAGAGTAGAACTGGTAAAATTAGAGTTTTGTATAGCGTGCACTTTGTCTTTCGAGAAAGGAGTTTTGAACCCATTTGTTTGGCCAAACCGAAGTAGCAGCGGTTCGCTAGGGTAATTCTTCGTCGGATTTCCACTAAGGTGTCGTTCGTGGAATTGATGTTTGTTTCGAGGAAGGTGAGCTCCTTGACTACCTCGAAATCACTGCTACCAACAGTGACGTTTTGTCCTAGGCGATGGACAGATGAGGCTTTGTTTGTTGATAGCATATACTTTGTTTTGTCCTCATTCACTTCAAGACCAACGCGTTTCGCCTGTTCATCAATAGCTGTGAATGCTTCAAACAGCTCTCTTGGAGCGGCCGATGATGTCGATGTCGTCCGCATAGCCAAGCAGTTGAGAAGACCTGTTGAAGATAGTGCCTTCCATGTTAACACCACTCTTGCGCACTATCTGCTCCAGGACTAAGTTGAAGAAATCACATGATAGCGCATCTCCTTGTCTGAACCCTGTACACGTCTGGAATAACTCGGATGAGCTGTTACCCATTTGCACGTTGCACCGCGTATTTTGTAACGTCATGCGGCATAGCTGGATCAGTTTTTTTTCGGGATCCCGAGTTCCGACATCGCCAATAGAAGCTCTTGGCGACTTATGCTATCATATGCGGCTTTAAAGTCGATGAATAGGTGGTGGGTCTCGACTTGAAGTTCGTTGGTCTTTTCCAGGATTTGCCTCAATGTGAAGATTTGGTCTATCGTTGATCTGCCTGGCCTGAAGCCACACTGGTACGTGCCGATCATAGTGTTGCAGAAAGGTCTTAGACGCTCACATAGTACGTTGGATAGGATCTTGTAGGCAAGATTAAGCAGGGATATGCCTCTGTAGTTCTTGCAGGACATAGGATCGCCTTTTTTGTAGATTGGGCATATAGAGCTATTTGACCAGTCGTCGGGCATACTTTCCTCCTCCCAAACTTGGTTGATGAGCTGGTGCATGCACCCTACCAAAGCATCTCCTCCATTATTGAAGAGTTCCGCTGGTAGGCCATCCGAGCCGGCGGATTTGTTGTTCTTAAGCTTGTGGATGGCTTTCTTAACCTCTTCAGTACTGGGCGCTGGGACTGGATCTTCATTGACTGGTCTTATGCTTCTTTGTTCCTCTGTTACCTCCTCTACATAATACCCATTAAACAGCTGCTGGAAATGCTGCTTAAACATGTCTACAATTCCCTGTGCTTCGGTGACCTTCGCTGTTTCGAAGAGCTTGCGTGCCAGTCCTATAACCAGATGCCAGTTGCTTGGATGTTTTGTAGAACCGGCGGGTGTTGGTGTCGGTGCTGGACTCTTCGAAATACTTGAGCTGAGAGGCTACGCATGCTCTTTTCTTTCTACGCAGGGTTTTTTTCTCTTTCCTTCTCTTTTCACGGTACTCCTCTCTTGCTGCTCTTGTTTTCCGTTGCAGCATTTGCATTCGTGCATTTTCCGTCTCCTGCTTCAATACCGCGCATTCATCGTCATACCACGGGTTCTTTTTTCTGGGTGGTTGATAGCCTATGGTGGTCTCGGCTGTCTCCTTAATGATGTCGTGATTTTGGTTCCACTGGTTGTTGACGCTTGTGGCTGGGTTAACGGCAGAGAGTTTCCCGGTCAATTGCTTGCTCCCTGTAGTCTCTGGCTTTCTCAGATGTGCTAAGGCATGCGATGTTGAACTTCTTTCTTTGGGTGGTCTTCGTTTTCTTTTCATTGGACAGTCGGGCTCTGAACTTTGTCACAACAAGAAAGTGGTCAGAGTCCACGTTTGCACCTCGGAAAGTTCGCACGTCCAAGATGTTCGATGCGTACCTTGCGCCAATTAGCACGTGGTCGATTTGGTTGGCGGTTCGACCATCTGGAGATCGCCAGGTTGCTGTGTGTATCCTTCGCCTGGGGAACCTAGTGCTACTTATCACTGTATTACAAGCCGCAGAAAAGTCGATTAGTCGGAATCCGTTGTCTGTTGTCGTTTCGTGGACGCTGTGCTTTCCAACTAATCCGCCAAAGATGTTTTCCTTTCCGACCTCAGCATTGAAGTCTCCGAGCACGACTTTGACATCGTACTCCGGACAGGCTCCGTCCAGGAGGTCGTAAAACTCCTCCTCGTTAGACTCCTCAGCTTCATCGGTAGGGGCGTGTGCACATATTAGGCTGATGTTTTGGAAGGTAGCTTTGATGCGGATCACAGCCAGGCGATCGCTTATCGGTTTAAAATCGATGACTTTCGATCTGAGTCGATTTCCCACGACGAATCCGCATCCTAACATGTGCAGTCTTTGATGATGGCAGCTGTAATAAATGTCGCAATCTTTTCTTTTCGTTATACCTGATCCTATCCTTCGTATCTCCTGGATCGCGGTAATATATGCCTTGTACCGCGAGAGGACAGATTCAAGTTTTTGAGTAGCACTTGGTGTATAGAGTGTCCATACATTCCAGGTGCATACTCGTAGGTCATAGTCCATTTTCGTTCCGGGTCTGGTTGCCATTTGAGGGGGGTCGTTATCCGAGGCTTCTCGCGTATCTCTCATAACAATTGGCTTTTTTACTGTGGTCGGTTCGTTAGCCCAACGCACTAACCTCCAATCTGTAGGGCCATGGGTTTAATGTTGCAATTCTTTCCTTGGTCAACATTCGCACTTACAAGTTTAGCAAGTCAAGGCATAAAGCCAAGACCAGTATCCGGCAGCTACCAACGTGGAGGTATTGTAAGCACTTGATGTGTAGGAAAAGATACAGCTCGAGGCCCCCAGTTCCTACAACATCCAACCACCTTATATGTACAATACAAAAATTACGCGGCTGTAAGTGTTGTATGTCAGTTGCCATTTTGAAAAAAAAACACCCTTTAGCCAGTATCTCGTACAAAAAAAAAATTGTAAAGACTTCATCTTAGTTTTTGCCTTATATCTCCTTAACAGTTACTGTTGTTACTGTTGCAATTTTCTAATAGTTTTGAGTAAACATTTTTTCACAATATGTTTTTTAAGAAATTACTCAAATGTCCCACTATTTGGTGGCCCTGGTTGGCACAGTTCTTCATTTGACTCAGTAAACACTTCGTCTTCATATAATTGACTTGGCAAATCTTCATTGTCAATCAGATGGTAGTTTGAACATGGTAGTAAATTCGAAGAATATAAAAATGCACTGTTGATTTTGACGGAGGCAGTGCTGAAAGGTTAGTTTTCTTATTCCTTGTTGCTTGATAAAAGATTGGTATCCAAAGATATTTATAGATATGGATGTTTTAGCTTGCCTTTCAGCACTTACATAGTATGCAACAGTGTTAATTAGATCAATATAGGTCAAGTTCTCTTTAAGCTAACAACCTATTAAAATGAAATTTGAACGAAAAAATATAAACAAAATTGTTACGATTTATTATTGGAAATCTTATCATAGTCTGTCATTTGGCTTTGGCTAAGCCCCCCGCGTTATGCCACTGGCCGTGTCAGTGTCATAGGTAGGTATTTGCTCCCGAAGCAACCAACGATATGTTCAAGTACTTCGAAAAAAAAAAATAAAACTTAAAATCTTATATCGAAGAATCTCAATGGATTTTTTGAAATTGAGTTTAATAACTTTTCCTATTCAATCACGAAAATAGTCCAAATAAAACAGAAACTAAACTAAAACTGAAACAGTTATCCTCATGTCTAACTAATACGCGCCTAGCGCTCCAATACAAAATAACATATCTAGAAACCTTTTATCACTTTTTTTTTCGTTGTTACGATTTCAAGAATTTTTTTAATTCAAAAGTGAAAATTCTAATGGACTAACATTTTTTTTATTCAGAAGTGAAAATTCTAAAGGACTAAAATTGTCTTTTTTTGTCCCCATTATAGCTCTATGTTGTGAATGTCCATTAGATTTAGATAGCACTTTTTATTTTTTTTCACTTTATCATTTCAACCTATTCAATTTGAATTGACGACTATTTGTAAAAATATTTCCCTAAAATTTCTCATGCGATTGAACAGAAAAAACTAAATCCTATTATTCGAATAAATGCCTTGTATGAGTATGAGGTCTTTCCTGACACTTGCGCTACGCAAAAATCCTGCATGGCATAACTTTGAATAAATCAACAAAAAATCAATTGTTTTTTTTTCTTCATAGAAACTATATATAGGTACCTACGTTCATACATTATACTCGTATAAGTAGGTTAACTTGCAAAATGGTATAAGCCTTCAGATAAGCACCGTGATTTCCATCCATGTTCACTTTGGCAATTGGAAGAGGAAGCGAATTTATTTCACACAAAACTTACCACTACCCACCTTTCAACTCCTCCCCACTCTATACACCAATCCAATATGATATGTAAACCTACACAATACACTTATTGTGTGTTATCCTTCACACATGTGTATTTTATTATCCTTTGAGAATAAAGCAAAAGGTGAGAGTAATGGGAATATGTTTACACCATCTAACAGTAACAGCATATCAGAGCCTCCTATACATATATTGCCATAAAGAGATTTGGGCTCATTTAAGCCTCTTGAGTAATGAATTTTTCTTCATCTCCTCCTGTGTGTTGTCCTTGATGTCCTTATAAAATTCAATGTTTGCTTATTTCGTTGATACAAAAAAAAAAAAAAACTTAAATCTTCCCTACTGCTTCTTTATACATATATGTAGAGTCTATGCTTTCTTATACCTATGTAAGTAAATATATACGTAGGTACCATCCATGCAGTGTGTTTTATGCGAAAAGGTTGAAAAAAGTGGGATTTATTTGTGAAAGAATAAAATAAAATTGTTTATTGTAGAAACTGGTCACAGATCATTATGATTGATGGTTTTGCGAGAAATTGGATCTTTGGATTAAATAAGTGGGCAGAACGAAATGGAATAATATGGGTGATGATGACTCGTAAAATAACCAATAACAGAAAGAGCTTCATAAACGGAAAGAAAAAGAAAGGACATTTATGTATTTCCTCATAAAATACCATTTTCTTTGTCAAAGGATTTCTATTTCGCATGATGATTGATAATTTTGATTTTTAGAAAGCAAGTTTTGAGTTCTTAAGAAAACTGACTTTGCACTTTGATAAGAGATGAACTGCCATTTATATTGAATAAATGTAGATTGTTTGTTTTGATTTATGTTAAGGAAAACCTGGAAATCCCTGATACCTTGGGCCACGACACGACAGAACCCCGATACCTCTAAATTTTTGGACCAAAATAAATTATGCAACCACCGCTGTGGCAACATTTATTGGCATTTACGTATAGGGCTAGCCCCGATACCAGAAAAGTCTCGGTATCGTTTGGTATCGGTATCGGAAGCCGAAACGATACCGAGATCAAACCATCTTCAAAACACCCAAAACGATACCAAGACCAAACCGAGACCATACCGAACCTTAAGTACCAAAATTTACCGAGGTATCGGCAGAAAAAATGGATTTTTGAATATTATTTTTAAATAATAATTTTTGTTCTTGGTTTCTCGAAAACGGCTCCAACATGACATGCATTGCACTTGCATGATATTCTCAAAGTTACTTATTTTTAGCTAGAGGAAGGCTAAGGAAGCAATTTTAGTAAAATGTACCCACTGCCACGCCTATTTTGAACCATATCTTATTTTCTCGGGAACGGCTTATACGATTGGGATGAAATTTTCAACATTTTCGTAAGCGACTTGTAAGCGATTTGGAAGAAATGTTAGGAGTTATTTCTTATTAACTGGGGAAATATTTAAAAAGACACTTAAGTAAAATCCCATTGTCAGCCCAGGCACTTACAAATTACTATTAAATAAATAAATTGGGTGGCGCAACAGCTCATGGAGAACCAGGGCCTAGTGACTTACAACTCACAACCATTCCTGTGTGCGTGTTTGTTGGCAGGAATGGAGGGGACCTACAGTTTTTTGCCGAGTCCGAACGGCTAAATGAGAAGCACTTACTCATGACAAGTATACTCTTGGAGGATTTGTCAGTTCCTCGCAAGAGGCAGTACCTCGAATAAAACATTTCTGTTTTTAGGTGGCACGGCTGGGAATCGAACCCACACCTTCGGCATGACAGTCCTACGCACTAACCATCAAGCCACGAGGTACTACTTACAAATTACTATATACCTCATAAAATTACTAAATTTTAATCTTTATCATATTTCTTATTTTTCTTAATGATAATCAAGAATTGTCCAATATATGATAATAAAAGGAGTGTTTAGCTGTGTTTTCAGAAGAAGAAAAACATTTTCAGTACAATTGGCTTATCGTTACTTTTGTTCCAAAAATTTGAATCTCATTTAAAGAATTTAAAAAAAGTTAAGAGAAAATTCATCTTGCTGTTTAGATAGTAGACGAAAACGCAGGCATACCTACAAATAGAGAACAGTTTAATTGAAGAAACCGAAGAGCGACTTGATGAAGTAATTTTTGCAAAGATGTCTAAGAAAACAAATCCTGAAACTGAATTAAGCTTTTATTTGGCGGCTGAAAGAGCAGACAGAAAGGAAGATATCCTTAAGTGGTGGTATTGCAATGAAAGAAGTTTCCCAACTCTCACCAGTATGGCGAAAGAATTATTTTCGATCATGGCTACATCTGTGCCATCAGCTAAGAGATTGTTTTCTCTTGCAGGTCTGATAATGACTAAATTAAGGAGCTCCATGAACGACGAATCTGCAAGAGTAACATTATGTTTGAATTTCTGGCTGTCTTGAATTTTTTATAAATAAAAACAAGCAAATCTTTAATTAGGAATAGTTTTGATTCTATGATTATTTTTTATTAATTGGGATAATAGGTGCTTTTGTGGTAAGTTATGCGTTAGTTTGAGAGCCGAACTCGATATTTTGATTAAACTCTGCATTACGATGAGAGAGATTATGAACAAAGGGGATCACGCATTCCTGTCTTTATGTTAATTTGGCTGTAACTACTTAAACAGCAAGATGGTCTTTCTGTAAACTTTTCTTAATTCTCCAAATAAGTTTAAAATTTGTTAGGAACAAAAGCAACAGTTGTCCAAATGTTATTAAAATGGGCACATTCCTATGTTTACTCTCAGCTATCCTGGTGGCCTTGTGTTGTTGTAATGCCTTGTTATAACTGATGACCATTTATACAAAAAAAACTCAATCTTTATTGAAATTTTTGGTATAACTAGATAACATATATCTTATAACCCTCGGAACGCGAGGAATAGTTTTCTTCTTTTACTTTTTTAATGTGTTTTACTTAAGTAATCTGAATGCAACCGAGACTGAGACCGGGTCCAAGACCGTGACCGAGACCGATACCAAACTAAACTTAGTCATACGATACCGGGACGAGACTTAGTTATACGAGACCGAGACCGATACCGAGACGTTTTTTTTTCAATTTAAACGATACCGAGACGATACCAATAATATAGTCTCGTTTGGTTTGGTATCGTGGCCAGCCCTATTTACGTAAGGTATCATGTTCTGTCAAAACAACACATCAGATCCTGCAGTTGTGTTTGTTGTTCTTAAGCTTCTTAATAGCAAAGTATACCTCTTATTTACTCGGTGGTGGAGCTTGGTGTTCATTGACTGGAGGTGGATTCTCTTCTTGTTCAATTTCTCATTCCACCTGATGCCTAGCTCTTAGAAGCTGCTGGAAATACTGCTTGAATACATCTACTCTACCCTGTGCTCGGGTCTCCAGTGACTAGGTATAAGCCTTTTCCGGTCTTAAAACTAGCAGTCAAGGTTCCTTGGCTTTAAATTAAACTTCCGGATTTTGTTTCGATCCAATAACTCTTCGATATTATTGACATGGAAGATAGTGCTTATGCCCTCTTCTTTCTATGCAGGGTTATCTTCTCCTCTCTTCTTTTCTCACTGCTCTTGTTTGACGTGCAGCATATCGGAGGCGCAACAGCTCGTGCAGAACCAACCATTCCTGTATGCGTGTTGTTGGCAGGAATAGAGGGGACCTACAATTTTTTTCCGAGCCCGAACTACTAGATGAGAAGCACTTATTCATGCGCTTATCTCGACGAAGTAAAGATAGCTACATCTACACATAAGCCCATTTAAGCTCCTGGATCTGATGGCCTTGCAGCTGAGCTCTTCAAAGTGCCTGGCGATGAATTTGTTAGGAGTATGCACCAGCTCATCTGAAAAATATGGTCGGAGGAAAGCATGCTCGATGAATGGAACCACTGCATTACTTGCCCGATCCTCAAGAAAGGCGATCCTCTGCACTGCACCAACTACAGAGCCATAAGTCTTCTTAATATCGCCTACAAGATCTTCTCTGCCGTACTTTGTGAGAACGCCTGAACGCATTCGTCAACAACCTAATAGGTTCATATCAGTGTAAATTTAGGCCAGGCAAATCCACCATCGACCCAATATTTGCAATACCTCACATCTTGGAAAAAACCCAGGAGTTTAAAATCGATACCCACCACCTTTTCATCGATTTTAAGGCCGCGTATGACAGCAGCTATAGAGACGAGCTATACACAGCAATGGCTAGTTTTGGCAGCCCTACCAAACTCTTCCGTCAATGGAGAATGCACACTGCTCCATCAAGTTCGGCAAAAACCTCACCGACGAATTTGATGTCAAAAAAGGCTTTAGGCAGAGCGCGACATACGACTACTTCAACATCGTTCTTGAAAGAATAGTGCCAAACTCTTACGTCAACACTAGAGGCACAATCTTTCAAAAGTCCGTCAAATTACTTGCTTACGCTGACGATATTGACATAATCAGACAAACAAAGCGAGATGATAGTGGTGCTTTCGTGAGTATTGAGAAGGAAGCCAAGAAGATGAGGTTAACGGGGAATGAAAGCAAAACAAAATATATTTATATTAGTCAACAAGAAAGGACCTCAACCAACTTGGCGTGCAAAACTGGAGACAGCTAGCTAGAAACCGAGCCGGCTGGAAGAAGCTTGTTGGTTGAGGCCCTGGTCCACCCCGGACTGTAATAAGAATAGGCAAGAAACAAACTTGTTTTTGTTTTGTAAGACCAAACGAAAAACTAATCGAAAAGTATAAGAGGATTGTAAAATAGTATAATCGTTTCACCACTATCAGTAGTTAAACGAAGTATGCATTGAATCGTTTAAGCGACGTGCGTCGTTTAAACGATTCGTGTTTTTATAAGTTACGTACATGAAACAAAACAATCATCGAAACGATGCCTTCAGATGATCATTGTCTTACGCGATGAGAACCTAGCTTTTTGCAACGAAATCGAATTAATCCTGAGTACTCTGGCCCACCTGGCCCTGACTCCTGAAGTCGCACCGTCAAAGAATATTTTAACTCCTCTTCAAAACAATAATCCTGAATTTCCCTCACTGAAAATTCTACGAATCTTTCGCCACTTGATTTTTCTTTTTAAACTTTTTTCAAAATGATCTTTCTTCTACAGAATCTCACCAAAAAGTGTCATAGTGGTGGTTTTTCGCATTCACATTTGCACTCTCCAATCAACCTCTCTTTGACACCCACTCAGTTGTGGTGGTATTTGGTCACGAGTTTTGTGCAAGAACTTCGCCTATTGGGTGGAAGCTTGCCCCGTTGCTGAACCCACTCCACTCTATCATTTTAAGTATCCCTAGTGAAAGGGATCATTCACAATGGGAAGTAGCTCAATGAACGCATCCAAAGCACCTCCATTTTATTATGCCGCACGACATAAGAAAATAGAAAAATCAAATCAACACTGTCAAAGTCCCCTTCTCAAACCGACCCACATAAAGATCGAGAAAAATATCTTAAACGAATGCACTTCCACCATATACCAATCTTAAATGGAGAGAAAGGATTCGATTTCTAACATGAAGTTAAAATTTCCCTATCACCGTTCATCTCTGTGCAGATTTGGGGGAATTTGGGAACCACCTAACAAAATCATTTTTCTTTTTTTACAACGACATGCTACGTTGGGCCCTCGGCCATTTTTGGATTGCTGACTGGATGGCGTCGTCGGCAGTATTGACAGATTGTATGTGGAACGACCGTCCGTCACAAATTTCGCTATGGACTATCTGTCGCATTTCATCCTTGGTATGGACCGCCTGTCACACACATATCGTTGGTCAAGGACGGCCTTTCACTTGCCTTAAGGAAAAGTGGACCTTCTGTCTCACTTTGTGTTTTTCTGATGTTCGTGGACAACCTGTCACACGATTATTCCTTGAATACCTGTTTGAGTTGTTTTTCCAAGATGCTTTAGGAGCAAGCCTCTGGCTGATGGACCAGGCTCGCACTGAACTCTGGTAGCATTTTGGAGCCGCAACAAGAAAAGGAAGTGTGTTATTGCAAAAAGGGAAAAGAATGAGTAGGTATAGCTTGTTGTGGTAAAATTTACCGCAACAAGGTGACCAACACGAACATTAAAATTCTTCGTTAGGGCAGTTTGCAGTTTTTTTTTTCATTTGACAGCCGAGCTCTGAAAAACATTGCTGCAATAAGAAAATTGTCTGAGTCGACAGACGTTTGTCCCTCAAAAAGTACGAACGACTAAGATGTGAGAGGAGTGCCTTTCGTCGATTAGCATTTGGTCAATTTGGTTGGCATATCTATATTTGAAGGGCACCAGGTTGTTTGTGGATTCTTAGCATTGTAAACATAGTGCTACTTATCAATGTATTACAAGTCTATTAGTTGGAGGCCCTTATCGTTTGTCTCGTCGTGGAGACATTGCCTATACCAACTCTTCTACCCAAGGTGTCTTCGTTTTCCAATTTGGGCATTTAGGTGCGTGAGCAAAATTTTTCCATCGTATACTCCAAGCAATTATGTAATGCGATTTTTTGTATCTGAGCTGTTTTAATAGCTCTTAATACATACATACATATAGGCATTTATGTATACAAAAATACCTTCACATAGGATATAATAATTTTACAATAATTTATTGTGCTCGTATACATTGCAAACATTCCTATGGTTTCAGTACCTATAGGTGATAGGTGATATGAATTTTTTTTATTAATGTCACAACGCAATAGAAATTTCAATAAAATAAACATACCTACACATTCAAATGCGGCTCAGCAACAGGAGCTGTCGATTGTTTTTTTTGACAAATTAAGAAAACCGCTTCAATACGAGTCAAAATTTTGTGAATATCAGACCTTCAGGCGATAGCTTGAAATCCATTCAATATGGCTGCACCCTAAAACGCGGCCTACACAAATATTTCATAAATTCATAAATTCAACTAAAGCCATCAATCTATCTCTTCTGTTTGTCATCATGTCTGTCATCAATGCGAGAGCTGAATTATATACCATACCGCCATTCTACTCATATATAGAATCCGGTCACATGTGCCTTTCAAGGATTCGCGCAATATGTGCCCTGCCATCATTCATTCTTACCAAAAAAAAAAAAAAAAAAACGTTCTTCAAATATATACGCACAACGGATTATTTCACGTAATTTGCTTTTGCCAAAAAGGTGAATTTTCTGCAAATAGACGTCTTTCTTCGTCACTCACCTACCATCCTCGTTATCGTCAATGTGTATATGGTGCGGTGCGTATCGCATCCATCGTGCTTAACAACGCATGGCGCATGCATGAATCATTTGAATACATATTCTAAAGGATCCAATATCACAAAATTCTCCTTCCACCCGACTGCACTCCTTTCCACACGATATTCTACATAATTTATGTGTTTTGATTTCGAGACAGCAGATCGATAAAATTTTCACACGGCTTACCGTTTGAAAATCCTTTATACTCTGCCATCGCATCATACCTAACCTAGCTAGGAATTTAGCGCTGAAAAGTGTAAAGGTAATGTTGTAAATCAGTAAAGTCTCTGGCGCCAACATCTTGCGTTGCGTTGTTTTGATGTATTGTCTCGGGTGGATTTTCTTATAGCTAAGTTGATGGTGATGATATTTTGAAAATCTATTTTTATTTTTTTGTTCCTACTTTCTCTTTAGTGCTGAAGTTTTTCTGCTGAATTGAAAACAGACATTCATCCGCCTTGACAGCATGTTGTTTTAGCTTTTCGAAGAAGCTGAAAGTAGGTACTCTTTTGTAAGAGTCTTTCTGACGACAGAATTGTGGATATAGTGCACATAATGAGAAACTCGTGTTTATGTGGGACAGCGGTAGAGTTTTATTATTAAATTCTATAATTTTACTCTTTTTAGGGAAAAACCAGTTGATTGCCTTGTCAAAGACAAAATATAAATAAAATATTGAAGGTTTGAATGTAAGGTCCTGCACAAGTGCCACCAAATTTATTTTTATTCCAATTTAAAAAAAGATGAAAATATAGTTTTCTTTCAATACACACTTAGTAGCACCAAAGCCATATTTCATGTCCAAGTTAACCCCCACACCCTTAACTTTGAGCATTCCATTTTCACTCAGGTTTGCTTCATACTCTATATAATTGTCGTCTGATGTCCTCAGAGCATGACCCAGCACTCGAAAACTTTTTAATTATTAATTTGTTTTTTTAATTAATAAAATGTGTAATTCCTTAGGAATGCTTTACAAATTTATGTAAACATGGACAAAAAAAAACATTTTAAGCTTTCTTTTTAATTTCTCATGTCTGCCAAATTCAAATATGAAGTTCTTGCTCTGTTTTATATTTTGCTTCAATTAAAATTTATTTTAAAAGCATTAATTTGCATGTAAAAAAAAATTATTTAATTTTCGTTTGAAATGATGACATTAAAATCGCTTATGGAAAATAAATTACAAGTCTTTGAAGATCCAGAATTCGTAATAAGGGCACTTTCGCAGAGACACTAATTAAAATCGGATACCTGATGTACTAATTAAATTTTCACTGAATTTAGATGAGGTGCTATTAAGGCAGTCTGGTCTAAAAAATTTACATAGAGTTGCATTTACAAGGTGTTTTCGAAAAAAAAAATAAGGTGGAGAGATAGCAATCAAGCATGATATTACGATGACAGAGGAAGTGGGTGGAAAAATTCCGTCTGTCTATCTGTCAGTACCTCGACCTACAGCCAAAACTTCTGAAGCGATTTTCTTAAAAGTTTGAACTTAAGAATTTTTGGTATCCTCTAGAGGGGGAATTGAAATAACTCCAAAAATAACGGTACTTTGGCATACAACCGTTTAAGATAAGCTTGTTGTTTATGGCCCTAACGATTTGTATAAAAAAGTCGGCGAATTATTGTAGGCATGGTAGGCATACTCGTTGGTAAAAAACTAGCTCACCAAAAACCAAAACTGCTATCAACGGTACCTGCCATATATAATGTTTTTTTCGATTTTCGATTTTCTTTTTAACGGCTCAACTAATTTCAATCAAAATTTGTATGCAAAAGGTCCCTTAAAATGTGAATTAAGCTTGATTCACACAATAGTTCTAATACTGATACAGTCTCAGTACGTTCTCACTACAGTAAAATATTCTTAAACGAGAAACAATGAGTATATTCACACAATCATTACCGCTCCGATACTTGTACGCTCTCGCTCCAGTTTCGATTTGTTTGAAAGAATATTTTAACGGAGCGACATCGCATCGAAAGCATACACTGAGGGAGAAATGTATGCACTCAGCACATCATTTTATATACTCATCCCATATTTTTCTGCACACATACTTTTCTGTACTCATTACCTAATGAAATCTATACTGACAACATAAACCTATTAGCAGTTAAGCAGCTACTAAATAGTTCTGTAGACTCATTAAACGAATATGTACCACGCCAGCTTACGATTATGTAGTGAGAATAGATTCTATGCACTATTTTTTGGTATCATTGCGTAAATATAAACTTTCCATGGACTCAGTAAATAATTATGTGTAGGTTGTCGCATGATGATGTACTGAGTATAGCTCATATGCACTTATTAAATAAATGTAAATAAATCTATTTGGGCATTTTTTGAAAAAAACTGTTAGTTTTCTGCAATTAGTACAGTGTTTATGCACTCAATAAATAAATATAAACATTTTATGTATGCATTTACTAAAAACAAACCGGTCATCTGTGATAAGTACAGATTCTTTGTAGTGGGGACAGATCAAATTTGTATGTAATGAGTACATATTTATGTAATGAGTCCATATTTATGTAATGAGTCCATATGTCTATGCACTCCACATATTTGTGTAATGAGTCCATATGTCACTACACATTTATGTTATGAGTCCATACATTTAAGAGAATCCTCTGTAACGTTTCACCTTATTCTGAAAGTTTATTTTCTAGATATTTATTTTATTTTATAAATACTTTGTGATACTTACTCGGATTTGAACTGGGAACCTTTCACACACGAAGATAGCACGCATCCACTAGGGACTAGGCCACTTGGGGGCAGAAAAAACTGGTGCCAAAACTGAATAAGTTGAAACTCATTGCTTGGATGGCTGAAGTGCTCAATATACACATAGAGTCAGTACAAGTTGCGTGGACTCAGCACTGTAGCTAGTCAATAGATACATGTGTAGGTATTGAGTATATACCGTCTTTATTGAATAAATGTCGAAATGGCACACGTCGTATTTACTCAACATATAACTTAATGTAATGTAGGTATAACAGTTTCAGTTGCATGGGCTGCGCTTGATATGTGTTGAGTATATACCGTCTGTATTGAACAAATGTCACCATAGACTCTGTGCAGGTTGCATATACTCAGTACATAACTTTATGTAATAAATGTTTTCTATACTTTGATGGCTGGTGCTTCATATGAACTGAGTAAATACCATCTGCATTGAATAAATCTCGACATAGACTCAGTACACGTCATATTTACTCAGTACATAACTTCATGTAATAAATGTTTTTATTGGTGGATGGCTGGCGCTTGAGTATAAACTGTTTGCATTGAATAAATGTCACTATAGACTCAGTGCACGTTGCATATACTCAGTATATAACCTTATGTATCAAATGTTTTGTATTGTTGGATGGCTGGCGCTTGATATGCGCTGATTATACCGTCTGCATTCTATAAATGTAGACATAGACTCAGTACACGTCGTATTTACACAGCACATAACTTAATGTAGTTAATAATTTTTTATTTAGATGGCTGGCACTTGATATGTGTTGGGTATTAAACGTCTCTATTGAATAGATATCGAGATAGACTTAGTAAACATTGCTTATACTCAGCACATAAGCTAAATTTTTAAATTTAAATTTTATTAAATCGAAACATATTTGACTTTAGCTGGTCCATAGTTTTGTAATGAGTAGGTATATTACGTCTGTATCCAATACACAAATCGGTACTCTAGATTGTTAGTTTCATTCGATACATAACTTGAATTATAACTAGTACACATTAACTTTACTTAGTGAATAGACCTTCGATGGCAATCCTTTGCAAACATCGGTACATACAATTTACATTTATGGTTCTGTACGGAGTGCATTGATTTTTCCCTCAGTGTATTGGTATCGAAAGTGTGAATATATTTCACATTCTCGATGTCATATCTGTCAATTATATTTATATTTATTTCAATTATTAAGTGATTAGTGAAATGTTTTGTCATAATTTTAATTGACTTTCTGTATTTGTTTCGTGTATTTTTTGTACTATTTTTTAACCTTTGCGTTGGTCTGTTTCGCTTTAGCGTCTGTGTTGTTGGTGTTGGTTGGTGAGTTGTGTTAGCGCGTCAATTCGTTTTTTCGTGATGTGTGTGTTCCTAGTTTCTTACATTTTACATTTATAGCAGCCTTGGTGAACACAAATTCTTTTGTTGCCATCTTCATCCAAGAGATAAGCAACAATTCTAGACTACAAATCGACAAAAAAATAAATGGTTGAAGGTGTCTGGAAACTTGTAATGACAAAAAAAAAGAATATAAATACAAACAAAAATACTGAGGCTGTCTCGGTATTGAAACGACAATGTGAACATCAGGGTTTTATATTAGAGCGAGAACATTTTGAGAATTTATCGGTATTGGCACAGTAGTGTGAATCAAGCCTTAAATTGCATATCAAAATTTTGAAAAAAATTTAAATTTTTGGATTTTTGTCGATAATTTCATGTTCATGTTTTTTGGTGGCTTCAAAAACCGAAATTTTTAAAATTTGAAGTAGCATTTTTGAGCTGCTGAAAAATGTCATCAGAATTACAATTTTTCAAAAAAATTTCAATTTCAGGTAAACTTAGTTTCTTATAGTTGGTGCAATTTATATGAGCTGCCTGCTTGACAGGTGAGATGAAAGCATTACGTTCCGTTTTGGCAACGTTCGTCTTAAGTAGAAGAATTTTAAGTAAAACCAATATTTGCGTTTCTTGTGTTTTAAAATAAACTAGTATGTCCCAGCCCTCGAAACTCGTGTGCTAATAACACTTTCGTCGAGTTGGCAAAATTCTAGAAAATTATTCAAGAATCGATCACCAAAATGGTTCAATTATTTCAATCAGTCGATCTTTCAATCATTTACATTTCTCTGAATTTATTTCCGATTCAATTTTATTCATTTGGATTTCGCTGGAATTTAATCTCTCTGATTATAATGAATTCAATTCAATACTGTACCGAATCCAATTTGATCAAAATTTAAAAACAATAAAATTTGGATTGATTAACAAAGCTCAAAACAAATATGAAATTTTCAGTTCTTACTGCTCCGGAAAAAGGTGATTTTATGTCAATTGGTTGACATTTGGATCGTAAGGCTAGTCGCACAAATGCAACTTACAGTTTCACAACTGTTTGGTTGCAAAAATTAATCCTATTGACTCATATGGGACAGCGCACACATGCAAAAACTATTCAGTCGTTGATTCGAGCAACTTTTCAGTTTGTGTTTTGCCACAAACTGGACGATTACTGCCCGAAATCGGTTTTTCAATTTTTGTCATATAGAATAATATCGTCGGCTTAGAGTGTAAACCTGCTAAATCCAATTTTTGTCAAATTTGTGATAAGTATGCAGTTTGAAAGATCGAACGAAGACGCATCGTCTGACATAATTATTTTTGTTAAATTTGGCTTCTTAGCTGGCCAAAACGCTTGATGAGTAAAACAGCTAAGTCCATAACATCCAAATTCACCTGCTAACTCCATAACAATTAAAAATACCATATAAAATTCGAATAACAGGACAGAGAGGGGGGAACCTGATTTTTAAGAAATAATACAGTTTATTATCATGATAGGTATTCTATAAAATAATTTAAAAAAAAGGACAAAAATAGTACCTCCGTTAGTACCCACATACTTTGTTTCGAAATGTACATTAACATTGTGTTTATTAAATCTCAAGGTAGACACTACCAATGAACCTTTGTGTTAGCGAAAACACTACCTTTTGAAATGAACCCCTATATATAGCATTCGTAAACTAAATTAACAAAATCGCAAATAGGTTTAACCTAAACTCAAATAAGTTTCACCCAAGCGCAAATAGATTTAACCCAAAACCCAAACGCAAATAGAACTAACCCAATCGCAATTCGATTTAAACAAAACTATACGCAAATAATTTAAACTATTAACAAATCATTTTAAGCAAGACGCAAATTGGTTTAACCCAGACTCAACTTATTGTTCCAGCTGTGTGGTGAAGAAATGGAAGGCTTAACAGTATTGGAAATTCCACTAGTTCTGCGCGTTTTTCCAAGAACTTTCCGAACAAATAAAAGGCCAATTCCCTAATAATAGCTTTTTAACAATTATGGATAATTCCAAAATCCATTAGACCCAAAAAGTACAACTGGATCAATAATTCAAGGTTAGATTAATTCAATTTACTTTTTGGTTAAAATTATTTGTAAATTGTTTAAATTATTTGCGTATAGTTTAACTATATCTGCGTTTTGCTTAAATCGAATGGGGTTAGTTCTAAAGGGTCCGCCAAATAACTTTTTTTTTGTTTGAAAATGCTACTGAATATTTTCTCAAATTTCTTTTTTTATTTGAAAGTACAATCTTTCCGGTTAATAATGAAAAATAATTTCATTCAAATGGCTGCTTCGCTAAGTCAGCCTGCGATCGACTTAGAGAAGATGCCGATTTTGCCAAAAAAATCATCTTTTCAGATGAAGCTCATTTTGATCTTGGCGGGTATGTAAACAAGCAAAATTTTCGCATTTGGGGCACAAAAAACCCGCACGCATACATTGAAAAGCCGATACACCCAAAACGAGTCACTGTTTGGTGCGGATTTTGGTCCAGAGGCATAATTGGGCCATTTTTCTTCGAGTGGCCGTTACAGTCAATGGCGATCGTTATCGGACAATGTTGAACGAATTTTTGTTCACAAAAATTGGAGAGGAGGATATTGACAACATTTGGTTTCAACAGGACGGGGCTACGTGCCACACAGCCGAAGCTACACTCCATGTAGTAGTAGCATTTTCAAAAAAAAAAGGTTATTTGGCGGACCCTTTATTTGCGTTTGGGTTAAATCTATTTGCACTTGGGTGAAACTTATTTGTGTGTAGGTTAAACCAGTGGCGTAGCTAGGATATTTGCCGCCTGGGGCAAAACAATAATTTGCAGCCCCTTCGGTCTAACCATAATCAAACAAAATTTTGTCAAACTATTTTTTAAGCTATTTATCTAGTTAAGTTATGGGTACCTTCATACTTAAAGTAGCAGACAAAATTTTGACTAACATTAAGCCGTTCCTATGAACTAATATTTTTTCGTTTTATTTTTTTATGTTTTGAAAAAAAGCAACGGTAGGTTTATTTTTTTTTTATTCATTTATCAATTTTGTTAAAAATAATTATATTCTTTCTTGAAAAAAAAAAAAAGAAACAACAAATCTTCTGCAAAAATATTCAGGTTACAGCATTTTTTTTTTACTTTTTTTTACATGTCTACCGCGAAAAAATTTCTGATTTCTGAGAAGTGTCAACCCCTCTGAGCTCTGAACTGAAATTTACATATACAAAATATAAGCTACAAAAGATTACTTACAGTAAAAATTTTATTTTCTAGTATAAATTTAGTTAAATTTCCAATTAAAAAATTTGTTTACCTAATTGGCTTACAACTTCCAACGCACAACGAAGTTAATTTTGCCGTCCCTAACTCCTGGTGCCCGGGGCAGCTGCCCCCTTCGCCCCCCCCCCTAGCTACGCCACTGGGTTAAACCTATTTGCGATTTGGTTAATTTAATTTTCGAATGCTATATATTTTATTTTAACATTATTTATACTCAATAAAGCTATCGATTAGCAAAAATCCTACTCTATTTTTGATTGTTCTGGAAAAACGGCTAAGTCCATTATTTTTTTACATTACCAAAAAAAGAAAACCGGCTAACTTACAAAGATGCAAATAAGTACAAAACTAAGATCCTGCTTGAGTTGTTTTATGTTTAGAAAGGAAGAGTACCAACTAACACACAATCCATGTTTTGGATTTCATTTTCTAGCAACGATAAAAGTTTTTGCGAAGTTTTTTCTTTCTCCTGTAAAATTTCCACTTATGGAGTTAGTAGGTTTACACTCTAAGCCGACGATATGTAACTGCGCGCACATGCAACCAAAAAGTTGCAAATATTTAACCACATCGTTGAATTTTGTTCTTTCCAAAGTGACTTATGTTCTCTGTGCGAAAGAGAACAAATTTATCTTTTCTTTTATTTGCTGAGTAAAAGAATAGGACAAAAGCGATAGTATTTTTCTTTGTATGTATGGGGTAGAAAATTTGAATAAACATTGTCGGTGTGTTGGTTATGTTCGTTGCGATTGCTTGTGGAGTTGCTCATGTGCGCGCTCATCGGTCAACTTGTGACTGAACTGTTTTGTTGCAGTAGCAGTTGCATGTGCGCGACTAGCCTAATACACTTCTTATGTGAAAATATAGTTCGGCCCTTATCCATCAAGACATCAAACTGTCAAATTTCATTGACCGGATGGCTACGATGTCAATGAATTAAAAACCCTCTGAAGCTTTTAATGCATTTTTACTGCTCCAAAAAAAGCTGATTTTAAGGCAATTGGGTAACATTTGGAGCCTTCATGTTAAGCTAAAAACTGTATTACCGGCGGCGTGTAGTAGAAATTAAAAGTTTCCATGTCAACGCGTTGATAGCTCGTAGCAAAAGTGACAATTGCATAAAATTCGGGCTAAGCTAAACCAAGAGAAGTGGCATTTGCATGCGATTTATCGATTACAAAGTCATTCTCGCAGGTATAGAACAATCTCTTCGGGCTATTTTAAACGAAGAGAATTATCAGCGTTTAGCTTAAATACGGAGAAAAACTGTGTTACCGATGTGAATAACACAACAAACGTTTTAGTTATAAGCACGTTGGCGACTCATAGTTTTTTTGTAAGCATGGATGAAATCGGTCGAAACAAAAATGACACCGGAGATTACCGATGCCATCACAGAAAAAAACATGGAGTTTCCATTCAAAATATCGATAACATGTATGTAATTCACTCTGGTAAGACAGTTTTTCTCCATGCTTAAGTTAAGCACCGAAAATTCTCCGTAAATTGATGACCACCGAAATTGTTTCTTTCATCCAATTCTCTTCGGGCTTGCAAAACAACAGAACTATTATCGATCACATATGAGAGTCCGCTGATTGCAACTCAGCCTGACAAAAAAGTGTGACAACTTATAGCAAAAATTGACGTTCGCATACATACATACCAGGGTATTTGCATACGATTTTTAGATGTACTCCAACATTAAGTAAAAATCGCAAAAAAAATAATTGCATCGTTCAAAAGCAGTCTTGAGAGTCTAGAAGAACTGAGCTACTTTTCTGCAGCCCTGAACGCTGCCATCGGACATTCCAATAATCTTTCCAGTCATTGCTGAAAAATTGGTTGGTTGGTGGGTGACAAAATCAAAATGTCACCGACAAATAGAAACAAGCTAATAGTGAACAAAAAGATAAGAATAATAACAAATAAAAAATAATACAACAAAAGAAAATGTTAGGAAATATATCATCGTATATAAATAGTGTCGTAAGTTTTAAAGTAAAAATGTAAAGATATCAAAAAATTAAGTGACATTTTTTTTCGTAGGACGTAGAACGTTGAACGCTATAGTAAGAGCTTTTACTGTAATGATATTTTGTTCATCATCTTGCTTGGGTAAAATATGTATACGGGCTTATGCACGTTTTTCTCAAAACCTGTTGTTCCTACGAAAAAAAGTGATATAATATTTTTTGTGTGGAATTTAATGAGCAATAACATAAATTCATTTTTTTTTTTATTTTATTTACATTTTTTGCTGAGATTTTAACAACAAACTGTAATTTGTCCTTTTTACAATACAAAATCAAAAGTGTTATTTTGACACGCTTTAACTTCAAGATTAATCAACCTAGAGAGTTTGTTAATAGCTCATTTTTTAGATTATTTTACTGTCTAAATGTTATTCTGTCATTATTTTGTTGTAAAATGAAATTCAATCGAGTTGTTGAATAAAAACCAAATCACTTTCTTTATCATGATGGTGGCCTTCCACTTACCACGGGTTTTATACTGAGGAGATGTAGCCAAACATAAAAAAAAATCGTATAAAAATTTTGCCCATCGAAATTTTTATAAATTTTTTGACAAAATTTGCTCCACCAAGAAGTTCTTGCACGATTTTCTCTGAATCTATTGAGTGTATGAAAAAAGGATGTTAATCTTTTTGTGTGCAATTACATAAGCTACAATTTGTACCTTGACATATTTTCAAAAAAAAAGAAAGACAAATAAAAAAATATTTAATTTTACCCTCTTTTACCTACCCCTCCTCCCCCCTAAAAAATGTTGCCCCGGCACAAATTTATGAAACTTTTTAGGAAATACTTAAAACTTCAAAACAAAGCTCTCCATCAAATTTCAGCTTTGTCGGATTTTTTCACGTCCAAAAAGTTAGCTCGCCAACATAGGCATAAATAATTAAAAACTTTATTAGAATTTTATGCTCTTTTTGTGCTATTTTTGTGTTGTTGTCGCGATTTTTGTGCTGTAATATATTTTTTGGTATGCAATGTTGTACTACCTTAAATTTAAGCTACCACAACTTTTTCAATATATTTACCGATTTTAATAAGAGCGGTGTCATAATTTTGTGCCCTTTGTGTGTTATTTAAAAAAAATGATTCTAAGTTTTTTTTTGTTTTTGTATGCAATTCTGTGTCACGTTAAATTAAAGGTATCACAACTTTGTCAGTTACTAACCGATTTAAATAAAACTGGTTTTATAATTCTGTACTCTTTTTATGTTATTTATGTACCTATGTTTAAGAAAATTAATTTTAATGTTTAGTTGTTTCTTAAATGCAATATTGTACCACCTTATATTTAAGTTGGCACAACTACAACTTTGTCAATGATGAACCTATTCTAATAAAAGTCGTGTCAAAAATGTATGCTCTTTTTGTGTTATTATTCAATGCTAGACTTTTATGTTATTGAGTAACGAAATAAGTGACAGTACGTCCGTAAGACGGTTTAGAAAGTATCGAATCTATCCGGTGCCGTGAAATAAAGCCAAATTTGAAATGTTGGCCTAGTTGCACCATGCAATAGTGAAATAAGGCCAAATTTCAACATTTGGCCCTATTTCACTTTGATAAAGTAAATAACGCCAAACCGATTTGTGAAATAAGACCAAATAAAAAAATTAAATTCTTCCTAAAATTTGCGTAAGGATACGGAAGATAAATTTGTTGGGTTAAAATTTAAAAAAATCACGCAAAGCATACTGGAAAAAAAATTTTCTTCCGGTACGCTTTGCACGAATTTAAGGACATAATTTTAGGGCCTAATTTGTAATAGATTATTTAAATTCATGACAATTTTTTAAAGTTCATTGTGACGCTTGTGACTGAAAAGGCAAAGAAGTTTATACTAAAATCGAAAATAAATAGTTTTGTTCAAAAACACCGAAATTGAAATTACTATGTTGAAGCTACGTTTTCATGATAAATAACGAAAGTCTCATTAGGCAAAATATTTAGGTAGTAGTACCGACCATAGAGCAGAATTCCTGTCCAAAATAAAAAAAAAAACAGTTCGCTCAAGCACAAATTTTAAAGCGCAATAAGGCCAAATTGGTCTTACTTCTGTTTAGCAACTGTAGAATTTGGTCTTATTTCACTATTGCAACTATTGCAGGCACCAATCTACCCTAGCTATTCGAACAAAAATTAAAAACACAAAACAGGTATAGGTAGGTACTCTGCATGAACATACATACTTTCCAAACTAATTAGAATATTGTCTATAATTTTTGACATGCGAAAATACCTATCGTTGCATATATTTGTGTATCTTAAATCAAAATCATATTTATAAAACCAACTCATCGCCGCGCCGAGCGAGATCGGTCGAACCAAATTCATTTCAACTCGATGCTGAGCTTACAAGGAATACTACACAAAATATGTAATGGGAAATTTTCAAAAGTGTTCTTATAGCACTTTTTAAAGGCCTGGTCAAACAGAGCGCGCAATCGGTTAATAATTGACAAAGTGGTGCTAGTTTCAACTTAAGGGGATACAACATTGCATACAAAAAAAAAAAATATTTAAACCATTTTTTGAATGCAGATATATATCACACAAAGAGCACAAGATTATGAAAGCGGTTTCATTGAAATCGGTTAGTAATTAACAAAGTTGTGCTACCTTTTATTTAACGTGACACAGAATTGTATACACAGAAAAACCTTAGAATCAATTTTTTTAAATGCAGATAAATAACACACAAAGAGCACAAAATTATGACACCGCTCTTATTAAAATCGGTAAATAATTGAAAAAGTTGTGCTAGCTTAAATTTAAGGTAGTACAACATTGCATACAAAATAAAATGCACGACTGGGTTGCACTTACTTGCTCTTATGTTCAAGACATTGCGGTTTTAAGAAAATTGTGTATAAAACATGGAAATTATGAGAGAAAAATGTAGAAAAGCATGAAATACGACAATTAAATTGGCTAAAGCAACTTTTTTGACAGTTTGAGGCGAAAAAAAGAATGCCATCTTAATTCTTGATTGAATATGATTGTATGGGAAAAAAAATTTAAAATCGTTGGAGCGGTTTTTAAAAAATTAATTTTTATATATAAAATTCATTTTTACATTTTTAAGAACAAATTTTGGTATTCAGATTTAAACTGTATATTTATATGTATATAAAAACAAAATTTGAAAAAAAATTGTCAACCCGTTTTTGAGATATCGAATTTTCAAAAAAAATTTGAAACTTTTTTTAAAAATCCAAAAACTTTTATTTTCAAAATTTTAATATGCAATATTATTTGTTCTTATCTGTGTTTGTATACAAAAAAAATCATCTAAATCCGTTGAGCTGATAACGAGAAAACTCAAAATAAAAAAATAAGTTCTATGATAGGTACTATTAATAGTTGCTAAGTGTTAAATTTTTTAATTTTTGATAGCAGATCGTACTAATTTGAGTACATGGAAAAAATTTAATCAAAATCGTAGGATTCGTTTTTGAGCAACAAAATATTTTCCATTGCGGTTTTTTAACTTTTGTATGGAAGGTAGGTACCGTTATTTTTTCATAAATATTAATTTTTTCATAAAAATATTTTAGAAAGTACTAAAAAATATCGAGTTTCAAAAAGATCGATCATGTCGTTTTCGAAATATTTGATTTTCCAAAAAAAAAATTAGAAACATTTTTTAAAAATCCAAAAAATATTTTTTTCAAAAATGTTGGTAATCAAAACTATTTATATTTTTTGGTAGCTTCTATATAAAAAAAAATAATTGAAATAGGTCGTACCGTTTTGAAGAAAATCAAAAATTTAAAAAATGGTTCTTTGGGAGGTACCTACCACTAATAACCATTTTTGAAAAATGGCTTCCCACCCAAAGAAAGCCTTCACTTAAATAAAATTTCTAATTTTGTTTTAAGAAAAGTTGTCGAGCCGTTTTTAAGAAACATACGATTATGTTAAATTGCTAAACAAAATTGTATGACAGGTGCCGTTATTTTTTGTTCTAAGAAAAAAATGAAAAAAATGTGTGGGCATAATCACCAAAAACACTATGTACCAAGTTTGAAGAAAATCGATCGAGCCGTTTAGGCTGTAGACGAACAGACAGACAGAATTGTGCCACCCACTTTTATGGTGTTCTTTATCATCGTAATATCATACATATTGGATTGTTATCTCAAATTTTTTTACACGAATCCAAAACTTGCTTTATAGTACCTATGTATATCGCAAGTAAAAATAGAGTTGATTTGATGAAGTTCTAGTTCACACTAATATGAGCACTGTGATTCTCTAGGTATGTAGAGAACTTTCCAATTCCAACACATAGGAAAAAAAAAACGAGTTTTTAATTTGGGCAAATAGATATGCGTGAAATAGAAACTCAAAATTATGTAGCCTGTAGCAATAAGATTATCTATTAAAATTCTAACGAATTCCTTATGCCCATCCCTTGCTAACATTCTCTTAAATACAAGAAATCCTTATTACGGTTTTTTGAACAAAATTGTATCCAGCCAGGATTACATCTTAAACAAACAGATTATACCAACCTAAAATATACATACATAAATCCCAAAATTATATTTTATTCAGTTACCTATGTATACGCCTATATGTTCCAAAAAAAGGATACATATATAGAGGTATGCAAAGGCAACACAACAAGAAAAAAAGGGCAAAAAGAAAAAACAATAAATTCAATGTATTCAATTTATCCTGATGTCTGAAACAGACTAAAGATATATTATGTAGGTAACCCCTTGTCCAACGCAGAAACCAATACCCATAAACATTGATTTGATGCATAGTCTTATTATAATGAAGGTATAGCCTTTTCAAGGATATTCCAATATTGAGTTTCTTATACAGAGAACAGAGAGAGAGAGAGAGAAAAAAGATTTTATCGACCAGACAAAGAAAATTAAGACACCATAAAGCTTTTTTGTTACCCTTTTTTCATTTTGGTACCTATTCATGTTCCCAAATATGCAGGCATATATTAATCTGTATAAAATCTACCAGCAGAATTCCTGCAAGGAATTTATATTTGTATGTTTTAAATATTTGATATTGAATTTCCATTTAATATGCGTTATAAGATCTGGGCTATACGAGTATATCCGTAATCTGCCTCAAGTGAAGATAATATCCTAAATCAATTTTTTTTTTTTTGACTCTCAAAGGAATTGAAAATCTTAGTGAGGTTGATATTGAAAAATTGTATGCAGTAAGAGTGTGGGTAGGTATTTGAATAAATGATTCAAGAAAACATACATATTATTTATATTCAAAGAAAAGGTCAAGGACATATAGGACAAAGTAATGTATCATTATTGAATCTACTAAATTATGGGAAAAAAGTAATACCTTGCTGCTTCTTAATCCAAATCCCCCTTAAGAATAAATTTTGTGTACATACATTATAGGTATATGAGCTCTGCAAGCCCTGACAAAAAGCCTTGGAAAACCATTTTAGAAGGATTCCATTCATACGTTAGATTTAAGTTCTCTTACTCTATTTTGTCTAGGTTTCTAACCCGAAACTTTTAAGGTCCTTAACCGAAGCATGAAATTGAATTTTTTAACCTTTTTTTGACTCTTTATTAATGTTTAGTTGTTAAATTTTTACATTTGAATCTGAGTATCCTTTATACATATTTGCATTTCGAGTAAATATTTTTTAATTTATATAAAAAAAGTTGCCATAATATTCATGTGGAATATTTTTTTTCATGTCCATTAGCAATTTCATAACAAAAAGTTCAAGCAAAATGTTTAAACTTTTACTCAGACGAACTTTAATAATATATTTATGTAGAAATATGCCTTTTATAATAAAAGTGAAAATATCAAATAAATATCCAACCTGAAGCATTGTTCTCACGTCCGACAAAAGATAACAAAAAAAAAAAAAAACCTTCGACACATCAACAAAAACGTGATTGATGAGTTTTATGAGGAAACATTTCAAAAATCATGATGAAAATTACTTTCTTGCTTTATACTCACAGACACATATAAAAGCATATATGTATGTGTGTAGGTAGGTATAGTAGTTGTAGTAGTATAGTACACATACATAATTCAAAAGAAAATGTCCTGACCATTTATTTTTCACAGATCATTAAATTAATGACTAGAAAAAATTTACAGATGTTATCTCTCTAAATTTGGTCTAATATTTTGTTGGCTTTATCTTATATGGAACATTAATTTTAACAAATTAAAAACAACTTTTATGTAATGGGGTTTTGATGGTCTTCCTCTTTGAAAGGATATCAAAACAATTAAAATACAAAAAGACGACTATGGGAAGCTATTAGAAGGATTTTATTTTTAGGGGTATGTTCATAGCCTTTGATGAAAAAAAATATAAGTTGTTAATGTTTTTTTTTTTTATGGTTGGTACGCAACTCTTCCTGGTACACTGACGGAAAAAATGCAATTTAAAATCTAATAGAAAATATTTGATTTAAAATTGAATAATATTCATTAAATCATATTTAATTTCATGTTGAAAACCTGTTCATTTAAATAGGCAAGGTAGATTTAACAAAGCCAAATTAGTTTCAAAGCGAAACGTATTCAATTTTACATTGAAATCAACTTTTCGAACATTTAAAGTACACTCAAAGTAGTTTCAAAGTGCAACATGCTAATATTTTTTCGAAATCGAATTTCAAATTTCCATGCACGTACTTTTAAAGTGTTGCATAGTTAGGCCATCGTAAAAGTCAGATTTTTTAGATTTTTTAATCACTTTTTAATTTATATTTTAGCTTATTATTATTATTATTTAGCGCTTCGTAATTTCACGAAGTATCTACAAAACATTTGTGAACAAAATAAACGCGCACTCAAAATTCACTTACATTTAATCAAAAAAAAAATTACTACTTTTCTCATATTTATTTTTGTCATTTGTTTAATGAATTAGTTTCCATTTTATTTCAAATCAATAACTGGACCAAGTTGAATTAAAGTTTTAAAAAAGTATTTTAAAATTTGTATGTATTTCAATCAACGATGCTTGTAGTTTAATCGAAGTTGATACATATTGTTTTAAAGATGGATGAATTCAAATCAACGATTATGACATCTCAAATGAAGAGAAAAAATGGTAAAAACATATTTGTTTTAAAAGAGGGAAACACTTTGAATTGATGTCATTGCTACTTTGAATTAAAAATTTTCGTCTTCGAAGCCAAATCGTTCCGAAAAATATTTAAATCAAAGTTGTTTCCGTTGATTTTACGTTGTCTTTTTTCTCGGTGTAAAGGCAATTGCAATTATAGAAAATACATCGAACCCCGGAAGCTCCATACCATAAATATAAGCTGAAATGGGGTGTATACAGGTACAGATCTGGTAAGTGCGACCCTTCATTGTTGTAGGTCAGTTATTTTAAGTAAATATTATGAAATTTATACATATAAATATTGATAAAATGTGAGCGGAAGTGTTTTGAAACTTTTTTGAGCTAAGCTTCCTTGGAGTTATGTTTAAAGGTTGAATTTTAAAGTAGCGAAAAAACAAAATGCTGACATCATTGTGAACATAACTAATGTAAGTTGAGTAAATGGAGTTTTGGGTAGTTAATATATCAGATAGGGTAAGTACGTACAAAATGACATACCAGCCATTTCTTAAAATCTGCTACACTTAAAGCACCCAATGCAATTTTATTAGTTGGTTTGGATGATTTTTGAAATCCTATAAAAATAATGAATCTTTTGACGG
Source organism: Dasysyrphus tricinctus (assembly GCA_963921185.1). NCBI lineage: Eukaryota > Metazoa > Arthropoda > Insecta > Diptera > Syrphidae > Dasysyrphus > Dasysyrphus tricinctus. The sequence continues at coordinate 77,615,929 of OY992533.1, forward strand.
CCGAATCTCGTCACAAAAAATAAAAACCTATTAACGAATAAAATAATATTTTTTTCGACTTAACTATTTTTCGTGTTTTGATAGTTTTTATACCTTTTTATTTTACTATTATTAATTTAATTTATAGTTTATGACAAAATTCGTAAAATAGTCTTATCACTAGCAATATCATTCGAGTTTTGTGCAATTTATTGATAAAATTTTGTCATAGCTATGATAGGGGGCAAAATGACATACCCTACTTATGGACAAAACGACATACCTTTATTGGGAACAATATTTAAATTTTAGTAGTAAAAATGTCTCGGAATTACAAAAGGTCAACATATCGTCAATCTTGGAGCATTGAAACGATGAAAATAGCATTTAAATAGGTTACACTACATATTGTGCAACCATTGGGCTCGTAATCCTGTGCTTACGTGTTAAAAACACAAAGCAATTCATTTGCGAACTATGTATCTTATATGAACCCGAAGGCAAAATTTGAGGACAAAAGTGCCAAGAAACAAATTATAACTAATAAATTTATAAATTTTAGCCAAATTGAATCTTTCTAGAACTATGGAACTAGAAAATATATCCTATGTCATTTTGCCCATATGAAGTATGTTATTTTGTCCATACTATATGAACTAAAAGAATTTGTGTTTAGTTTTGAAAAAGAATTTTTTTATTTTATTTGTTGTTTTTTAAACTTAAAAATTATTGTAAATGTTCGCAAAGAATTAAAAAAGGAATAAATATATTTTTTATTACGATATAGTGCCTAAATAATTTTTTTTGATTCAAAAACTTTATAGTATGTCATTTTGGACGTTCTTCCCCTACTAAAAAAACTAAGAAAGATTTTTGCATCTGGTTGTCAGTATTTGCCTAGAAATTGATAAAGGCATTAAATTAAAGCACTAGCACTTAATGACCCAAAGATTTGAAAAAAAAAAAAATCTATTCACTTTACAATATTATTTAAAAAAACAATTGGAAGAATGGAATATTATTTTTGAAAAGCTTGACATAAATGGTTTCTGCTATCATTGGTTTTAATATTTTTGTTTTTTGCATTTATAGTAAATTTTTCAGATATTCTCACCTTGCCTCTCAAGGAAGCGAGGTAGAAATTAAAAATAAAGCAAAACTTTATTTTTTAATAATTTTGGTTGGCAATATAATAAAAATTGACTCAAATCGGTAGATCAGTTTGTTTTGGTAAGTACCAATATTTTTGAAGCTACAAGAAACATTTTGATTAACGCTTTTAAGAAATCAACAACAAATATGAAGAAAATTGCTTTAGTGACCTAGGCAGTAGATACAGAGTATGGAGCTGGTAATTAGTAGACGTTTTTTTAAAACTCATAGGTAAGCGGGGTCGGGTCTGGTCGGATCCAAATTTGGTTAAATATATCTCGGCAAAATCATGTCTTACGCTAAGCTGCATCACAAAAGCTTACTGAAAGCTCAAATTATTATTTTGAAAAGAACAGGGGTAAATACGGGTGCTTTTATATTGAAAAAAACTTAAGATTTATTTTTTTAATTGTTTCTACTTTAAATCCGTTTTTCAATTGCGTAAAAAGTGAGGTGAATATAAATGTAAAAACTTAACCTGCTCAGGGGTTGGACCGCCACGATTCAGAAAAGTCTCGGCATCGTTTGGTATCGGTATCAGAAACCCAAACGATACCAGCTCCAAAGCATCCAAAACGATACCGAGACGATACCGAGACAATACCGAGACAATACAGTACTTTTATGACCAAAATATACCAACACTCTCAGCCGTATCGTTTGGTATCGGCAGAAAAAAATTATAATTTATTTGGCTTGATTCACACTTTTGTGCCGATACCGATAAGGTCTCAAAACGTCTTGCAACTATAGCTTATCCCTTGGATAAAGAATATAAATGAAGAATTTGGGTTGATCCAGGCTGCGATACTCTGAAGGCAAATATTATACACTGCATTGTCTTTTCTTTGATAGAAAGAAGTATTTATAAGCTAGCAACACACACGAATCAGGAACAAACGAATTGACACCATAACGCATCCACCCGACCGACACCGACGACCGACGTGTGGCAGACAAACGCGAAAGTTTAAAATAAAGGAGTAAAACACGAAACGTACTACATACATAGAAAGCTAATTAAAATTATGATAAAACATCACTAATTACTTTATAATTGAAATAAATATTATGTCTGTTCGCGTACCTCCCAAAACTACGAATTTCTACGAATTTAGCCCACAGTTCTGTCAAAGCTCATATAAAAAAAAAAAAAAATTCGTAGAAATTTGTAGTTTTGGGAAGTACGCGAACAGACATATTAATATAATTGACAGATATGACATCGACAATGTGAAATATATTCACACTTTCAATATCGATATCCTCTTGATACGATCTCGCTCCGTTAAGGTATTCTTTCAAATGCATCGGAAGCCGAACGTGAGCGTATCGGTATCGGAGTGCTAACAATTGTGTGAATATATACTTATTGTTTCTCGTTTGAGAAAACTTTATTGTAGTGAGAGCGTACTGAGACTATATCGATATTAGAACTTTAGTGTGAATCAAGCTTTCCAACCAAACAAATATTGTAATCGGTTTCCTGGAAACGGCTTTAATGATTTGAATGCATTTTCACAGTTTGTTCTTTTTAGCAAAGAGAAGGTTAAGAAAATAATTTAAGTGAAGACCGCCCACTGGTACGCTCATTTATTTTATGTAACTGGGTGAAGCAACTTAATTGAAATCAACCTATTGCCTCTTATATCCTGATTTCCCCCAAACGGCTCCAATGATTTTTGTTTCAATTTTACCAAACAAATTTTTTAATAAACAATACCACTGGTAGAACCGTGTTTTGTCGATCTACACTTGTGGTCACATAATTAAGCCACTAAAATGAAGGTAAACATTAAGTTTAAAATCAAGAAATTCAGTTCCTTAACAAAGTGAGCTTGTTTTACAAAATATACAAACAAATACATTCAATAAAAGGAATGCAAAATCATTATATTTTGAAACAATTTTCTTGGTTAAACATAAGTTTCAGGAAATCTTTGTTTAAATGGCACTCCGCCAAGTGGACATATAACTAAGCCATCTAGAATGAAGAGCATTTACATTGAATGAACTGTGTTTTGGAATACGTTTTACCTTTTGTGCAGTTAGTATTTGATTGGAAATTCCTTCTGTCTTATTACGTCGACCCATATCTTTCCAATTTTATCAATCAGCGCTGCACATTTGGAAGGGTTTATTTTTCCCACACTTGTTGGATTTTTTTTTCTAAAGGGAAGCTTTTTATTATATGCTCCAGAAGTTTTCTATGGGGCTGAAATCAGGGCTTTGATCAAACCACTGCTGAACTTGGATATGGAGTTGGATTCAAACCAGGATTTTGTGACCAAAGAACAGTGCTTTAGGTCGTTAACCTGCGGCGGTCAAAATGACCAGGGGAGCTGCAAATTATTAGCATAATCCCTATTCAAATGATAATCCAGAATATCTTTGAACATTTGTAACGAAGTGTTACACCTTTCACTCTTTGCTCTTTGGAGTTAGTTCAGGACTAATACCGTATACCCGTTGTTCTCCCTTGGAATAGCCTTGGGCTGGAATTAGATTCCTACCGTTTAATCCCTGGTTCGCTTCTTTTAAGTGGATTTTGTGGGCAGAGTCTACTCCTGTAGCTCTACAAAACCGAACCTAGAATTATATGAAATACGGTATTAGTTATCATAAGCCAAAACCAACCAAAATAGTAAGATTTATATGAAATACCGTGTTTGTTACCTTAAGACAAAAAGAACCAAAGTTGTAAGATTGTAAACCACTTCATATTAATTAAGAGAAAATATTATAAAGCTAATGTTTAACCCGAGTTCTTTCCTTCTTAACCAGAGTTTCATCTGCATTTCATTGGGAAAACCTTGGACTACAACGAGCCTACCTCAACCTCGAATAAAAAGCCTCACTCATTTCAACTCTCATTTTCCCATTGATCTAAATATTAGGACCAACCCCAGATGAGGTGAAACATCTCCAAACCATCACCGATGAACCATCACGCATAAACAGGGGTTTTTTTTTCGCGTATTTGGAGTCCAATGAACTAACTCCCATCAAATTTTCTAGTGGGACTTAGTTCATAAAGTTGGGAGTTAATTCATTGGGGACTAATTTCATTATGAACAAAGTCCCAATGAACTAACTCCCACCAGGAAAAAAGTGGGAGTTAGTTCATTTTTATTTTTGCGAGAGAGCAACAACTAAGCTAAAAGTAGGAGTTAGTTCATTTTGTCAAAAATTGAATTTTTGATAATTTTAAGTTATTGTAAGGGAGTTCAGATTTGAACCGGATATAAATACACCGTTAGGAGATTTGCCATAACAGTTTTCAATGCGTTTCGAAGACCAGCTTCATAGTCCGTCATAAAACTTTTTGCCTCAAATCTGAAAATACTTTCATATATGTAACTAAACAAATGGGTATAACAATCCCGACTTTTTTATCCATCAGTATAAAGAAAAAAGGATAGATCTTCAAAAAATGTATGTTCCTTAATTAGATCATAAAAAAATAATGACAGTGAAGGCACGGTGCAGGGGGGGCGCGCGCCCGTGACCACATGCCCACATTAATGAAATAATAAAAAGTGAAAACCCAGGGAAGGCTCGGCGCGGGGGGGGGGGGCGGAGCACGCGCGCTCGCACCCGTCCGCGCGTGCTGCGCTGGTACGCGCTTGCACGCACCCGCACGCGCGTGCCGTGGCCGTCCGGGCGTGCCGTGGCCGTCCGCGCGTGCCGCGCCCGTCCGCGCGTGCTGCGCCCGTCCGCGCGTGCCGCGCCCGTCCACGCGTGCGCGTGCCGGTGTGTTGCACGCGCGGACGGGCCCAAGCGCGCGTGCTCCGCCCCCCCCCCCGCGCCGAGCCTTCCCTGGGTTTTCACTTTTTATTATTTCATTAATGTGGGCATGTGGTCACGGGCGCGCACCCCCCCTGCACCGAGCCTTCACTGTCATTATTTTTTTATGATCTAATTAAGGAACATACATTTTTTGAAGATCTATCCTTTTTTCTTTATACTGATGGATAAAAAAGTTGGGATTGTTATACCCATTTGTTTAGTTACATATATGAAAGTATTTTCAGATTTGAGGCAAAAAGTTTTATGACGGACTATGAAGCTGGTCTTCGAAACGCATTTGCCTAATGCAATAGTTAATGGATGTTGGTTTCATTTTTGCCAAGCTTTGCGATTAAAACTGTTTGGGACTTAGTTCCTTTGAGAAATTTTATTTATGTTTTATTTCTAAAGGAACTGGGAGTTTGTTCATTTGGGACTTTGTTCATAATGAACTAAGTCCCACTGCTGGGACTTAGTTCATCTTCATTTTGGGACTTAGTTCATTACACAGTTGGGATTTAGTTCTTAAAAAAAATTTGAGTTAGTACATATGAACTAAGTCCCACTTTTTTTGGGAGTTGGTTCATTGGGAGTTAAGTCATTTGGGAGTTAGTTCGTAGTGCCCAATTATTTTAACAGAGGACGCCTGAAGTATGATCTTCCATAATTTCTAAAAACATTTTACTTCGAATTATCGCTTCAAATGACCAAATTCCGAAAATTCTCGCTCGAGTGGAGATGTTCTCTAGGGTCTTGGTTCCCAAACTGTGTGCCACGGAACCCTAGGGTTCCGCGAAACAATCTCAGGGTTCTGCGAATTTCTTGAAATAAAAACAAGAAATTATATTTTTTTAAGGACCTAGTTAAAAAAAAAAACCTCTTGTTTTATATAACTGAAAAACAGTACAAAAGTAACAGCATCAAACATTATATTTTGCATTGGTATGCACATGTTTTTAATATCCTGTAAAGATAGTAAATTTCGTGAAAAGGTGTCCTCTGCAGTAAATTTGTTCAGGGAAGTGTGAAAAGAAACGGTACCCAAGTTAGTATGAAATTTTGTCTACCTTCGACTGAAATCGGACGGCTTTTCTAAGGTAGAGCTTTATCCAGATTATTTGAACTTCGTGATGAGCTGAAAGTTTACCAACTGGAGAAAAATATATTTTCATTTGCAAACCGTTTTGATGTATTGGATTATGTAGGTATGATATGAGCAATAAATTACAAAATTTTCTAATCTTGCAGAAATCTTTAGGAAATTCAACAAATTGCTACAAATTTGCAGGGAAACCCAACGACAGTATCTTTCAAGAGAAACAAACTGGCATCTTTGAGACAATATTGAATGGAAACATGCTGGACAATGTCACTGACTTCCTTTTGCGGAAAAAAATGCGTCGGGCATTTGTGTTTGCTTTAGCATAGAACAGTCTCATTTAGATATTTTTAGGAAACTGTAACTGAAGGCGAATAAAAAAAAAACTTTTACACCATGGACATTTTTTCTCTGACGAAAGTTTTTGTTAACTAAGCTTTAACTCTCTCTCTTTAAGAAATATTATGTTAGTGCTTATTACTCTTTCTTTCATTTAGTTTCTTTATAAAATTAAAAAGAGGCTGGGTGCGACCCACACAAGGAACTTCCCATTGGTTCCCTCGAAAGCTAGAGGCCTAATGTTTTTTATTAAAAAATCGCCGATTCTCGATCTTCGAAAACTTTATCAGGTGTTCAATAGGCAAAAATTGAACTACATAGTATGTAGAGTAAAATTATCCCAAAATGCCCATATTAATGTCTGTTCTAAAGATATTTGAGACTAAAAAAATGTACAACAATTTTTGGTAGGTAAAGTTTCTTGTATGTTTTCGCTTAAAAAAACAGTTTGTTGTTTTTTTTTTTGCAAAACTTATCCTTTATCAATTTATTATAATCTAGTATATAGAATTAAATTACCCCGAAGCCAATATCATTGTTAGTTCTCAAGGTATTTGAGGCAAAAAACAAGTTTTCAACAATTATTGATAAAATTGCTTGCAGTTTTTTCACTTAAAAAAAAAAACTGTCAATTTAATATTTTTAAAAATTTTATCAATTTTTATATATAAACTACTGTGTAAATTAAAATTATCTCGAAGTCAGTATCATTGTTTTTTCTCCAGATATTTGAGCCAAACAACTTTTTTCAACTATTTTTAGCAACTTTTTTCTTATAAAATAAAACTATAGGTTGATATGTTTTTATATTTTTACCAATTCCTTATTACGTCAATATGCATAGAATAAAATTAACCCGAAGTCGATACAGGCGCGGATCCAGGATTTCGTTCAGGGGGGGGCAATTTTCGTAAGTTTCCAAAATCTTGTGATCTACAGGAAATTTTAGTACACTTCATACCGCTCTACTGCTTGGTCATACAAAGCAATGTGAGTTGATGAGTGTGAAATTTGAAGAAAGCAATTAACTCTTTCATAACTGCCACAGTGTCTCGAACAGCGGGTACTTTGAACTTTGTGAAATGAAGTTTTGCAGTTAGTACCTATAGCATGATGTCTTTTCAGCGCTTTTGAGCTCCCTCTGGATCTGCGTAACTCCACAATTATGCTCGGAAAACACAATGGCACAGTGGTATGTTCCTATTCAGACACATGACGTTCGAGTTCGAGTGAAATTTCTAGCCTCTTCTTTAGCTGGGACAACCTATCCTAACCTTGCCAGTAAAAGGTCGTTCTCGAGAACGTCATCAGCATCAAAAATGCATTTTGCAGAATGTTCTCAAAAGTAAACTGCAAATACAAGTTTTACTGCATAAGCCTTGTGTTCGATAATGCAGTTTGCTAAGGTCACATGTTCGAAAACATGATGTGTCGTGCGATTCTGCAGTAAAAGAATCGAGTTGGTAACAAAAATATTGAGAAGCCGGAGAACGTGTTCATAAACGTCAAATGCGTTTGCAAGAAAATTGAAAGACGTTTATAAAAAAGATTTTTTGAAAACAAAACAATTGTATTAATTTGACAATAGGTATATTTTAGCTTAACTAAAATTATAGATCAAAACCAAGATGAACCTCGTCCATCGATACAAAACCAAACTTTCCGACATTGAAATAAAACACAAACCATCGTTTGCCGAGTTGCCAGACTCATGCAGTTCGATACAATCGAATTGACGTTGACTTGACGTTTTCAAAAACGCCCAAAAATAACTATCCTTAGGTGTAAGAGTTCCATCCAACTTCTCTTCGGCAGTGACTGCTGTAGGCGTTTCCTGCGGTTTCTCTCCAATCTTCTTCGTTGGATTCGTACTCTTGCCCAGTTTAATATATGGAGCACGGAAGTTCCTGAAACGCATCCACGAAAGTGACAAAATCAGCAGCAGTGACAAATCAGCAGCACGTCTGCACGCATAGCTGCCTGCAGCACCGAACTCGAAACACATGCGCATACTCTTAAGGTGCGTATCCATTTCAGAGTAAAAAGACGGCGAGCAGCTCTGAAGAAGTTCTCGTGAGTAACCCCTTGAACAGAATGAACGTAGCTGCAGCTGGTAGCAAGAGTTGAATTTAGTTTAACTTCTGCTACACCATACATTCCTTGCTACATTTACAGCTTCTCATTGTGGCACTGTATACTATTTTTGTATCTTTCTACTTTGACAGTGCTACACGCGACAACTACAACTACACCATTCTGTTCGGCCAGTAAAACTCGAAAGTGGACACAGAGTACTCCCTCAATGGAAACATACATTTAAATATTTATCATAAAAAGAACTCTATCATCTTTTTAGTACGAATTTGTTTGGTATTTCTCAATAACTTTTTTACACAAATAAAGGTTATTATTTTAACTTTAATTCTCTATATCCTGTAGATCTAAGCAATTGAAGCAAAGTTGAAAAATGTTTGAAGCTAATACAATCGACGTATTTTAAAGATTTAATTTTTTTTAACTTTAAGGTTGAACATTTTTATAAGTGCCCCTGCCGTTTCCCCGTTACATTTAACTATTAAAACCCACTAAACAAATTTTTAGAGTAGAGTTGGAGGTGGAGCAATAACTTTTTAAAACATTATTCTTCAAATCGTGAAATTTTTCATTCACAACATTTTGAAAACTGAAAATCAAATCGATTTGGGATTCACCCAAGACCATAACGTTAAAGATCGGAAATCTAAAACCGAAGTTATAAGCTTTCCACTCGGTCGATTTTAAAGGCTATTTGTGCATAGCGGAACTTTTAACTTAATTTGGTCAGTAATCGGCCAACGCACAACCACTCATTGCTGCAACGCTGCGCTGCCAAGAAAAATTTTTATAAACGTATAACGAAATAACCTTTTTTTGATTACATTTTATTAAATTCATATTTTATACGTTCGTTCTTGCCCAGGGGGGGCAATTGCACCCATTGCCCTCCCCCTGTATCCGCGCCTGAGTCGATAGCATGATTCGCTCTCAAGATATTCAGGACTGAAGAAATTCAACAACTATTTTTTTAAAACTGCTATAGTAAAAAAACCACTTATTGAATTTTTTTAAAAGTCCTTTCAGCACGTAATGAAACTTCTATCTATAAAATAAAATTCATCCGAAGTCGATATCTTTATTCGTGTGGACGAAAAAAAGCGATGGAACGTACGAACGTACGTACAAACACAGACATCTTTCTTAAAATGATGGATTCCAATTCTAGGGAGCTCGAAACGTTAAGATATGTCAAAATTTTCGATTCGACAAATCGGACCAATTACAATAACTTCCAATGGGAAGTTAAAAATAATTACTTAAATCATGTTAAAATGTTAACTTTTTCCTGTACTAAATATAAGTTTAACTTTCATGTGCAGTTGATAAACATAAATTAATCCAAATACAACTCAACTCAATGAACCATTCACCTCACCATAAATAGCATCACGCCATGCTATTCATTAAATTCGTCCTCCAATATTTAAAATCAAACACTTTCATCCAGTTTAGTTAAAGTGCAAACCATTACAATATTTATTTGATTTAATAGTCGCTCTGGCAGCTGTGAATGTTTTAATTGCCAATAGTTAAATTTGCTAATCGATACTTCATCTCGGCCATTAAAATACTTAAAACTTTAATTACCTACTGCGGGTTAGACCTATTTAGATAGTGTAAAACGTAAAGAAGGTTGTTAATTGACAAATTAATTCAAAGGAGCTTAATTGAAACATTATTCACGCAGATTTCGTGAAACAAGCACTTAAACATTTATGTTTATTGACGTCAAAGGCTTCATATTTGACAACCAGACGGGGTGTTATAAAGCAGGTTTACTTATAAATTATAATTAACCAAATAGGTAGGTACCTATAAAATTCACTTTCAAGTCTTAATAAAGCCATGTTTTATGTACTTTCTCGTACACATATTTTCAATTCAACATGATTCAAGATTTACTTTTGCTGGAGTCAGCGAGTTTCTTGCAAAAGCTAATAACAATTTTATTATATTTTTTTTATTGAATTGATTGTAGCAATAAAATCCTAAATTGAAACCCTTTTTTCTTATTTATTATCCTCGTTTTAAATGTTTTAAATCAACCCCAAAATAAAATAAAAAATAAATTCACAAAACATTTAACCGCGTACAGAGATTTTAATTTAAATCATTACCGTATTTCTACAAAGATTGAATAGGTAAACAGCGTGAAAAGGAAAAATAAGAAGGTCAAGATTAAAAAATAAAAAAAAAAAATACCTTTTACTTTCCTAACTTAAATCAAAAAGGGTACGAAAAGGACTCAAGCAAGCTACATCATTTAACCTTGGTAGTCATTTTGTAATTTTTTTTTTTATTCTTTCTTTCGAGATTTTGAAGCTTTAATTGCAAAATAAAATGTTATAACCTTAAAATGTAAAAAAAAAGAAAAGAAAATGAACATCTTAAACCTAAATGAGGAAAGAAACATCTAAGAGGTAATGTGAAAAAGGAAAATAATTAGAAACGTCATAATTTTTATGATTTTATTTTTGTAGAATGTTTAGTTGCAGGATTTTCTCTTACCGCACAAAATGTCAACAACAACCGCAAGAGTTTGTTGTGTTTAAGGAAAGTAGAGGCTTGACAAAAAATTTTGTTTCGTTATACCTACCTTACTACTGCTTTGTGGGATGATATAGATACCTAGATATATTTTTGAAAATAAGGACTTATGACTATGTGGTCTATTTCTAGAAATAATGCTTGCTACTTATTTTATTTATTTTTCTTTTGATCATGAAAGAAAGAGATATATTTTCTTAAAGAGAGATTCTGCATTCTGAATAAAACATACAACATAAATACATTGCATAAGGATAATTTTTATTTAATGTATTCAGAGAAAATCTATTTAAAACAGAAATAACAAATTTAATATTAAAGGTCAAATACTCTGTGGCTCGTGGTTTTTACTATGTAATTAAAGCAGGACAATATTATCCTTTTAATTAATTCTCGTATACATCAAGATGGTGCAAAAATTCATGTGAAAGGATCAACAACACGCACTTAATTTCGAGATAGGACACATTGTCCTGATGTCAAAATGATTAAAATGAATGCCAATATGACAGGTGCTCAGGTACATAAATAGAGAAAATTATGTAAAAGAGAAATAATCTTGATTGAGTTTTTCCTTCTATTTTTGAAAGAGAAAATAAATTACTCACGTGAGTTGATATCTCAAAATTTGTATGGCCAAAGTGTTGGAATTTAAAAAAAAGAAAAAGAGGACATTTTTAATAGACGTAGGTACATGAAAACGGTTACTTAATTAAAATCAAGATCGAATCAGGTACTTGTGATTCATCTCTCTCTGTAGTTCCAAACGGCATATTTTTAATTCAACAGGACGTTGAAGTTGTTCTTAGTTGGGTCCCAGTTTGATTAAATGTTTAATCTTGAAGTAATAATTTGTATTTCCATAAATAAAACTTTGATATGAAGTATTAAAAAAAAAAATTACAGTTAATAAAAAATACTTTCCAGACAAGGAACACAGACAAAAATGCTTATCATGGTGATTCCACACCTATATTTCTTGTAGCTTCATATTGAGAAATTCCTTTTTTTTTATTTAAAATCGTTTTCCATTAAAATATCTGTAAGTCAATGATGTGATAAAACCACATTATATGGACAACCGACCAAATCGTTACTTTTTTTCATGCTCGACTGGCGCAATATAATATTTATGTAGTGTAGTCTGTAGTGACTCCTTTAAGAACATATAGAATTGAGTTTTCGAATGTTAAAAAAAGAGAAAAAACTTTTTATGTTTTCGCGCTGTGGATATAAAAAGAATTTTGGGGTGAAAATTTATCGAAATCTGCTTTTATGTTGGCAGAAGGAGATGAAATGATCCACAAAATGAGTTATTTATACCACCATTGTATGTTCCTTGATTTAGTGAAAATGTTTTTCTGATTCTTGGGCCAGTATAGAATAGTATCTCCAACAAAATATTTTTTAAAATTTTGTTTAAGATTTATTTAAAAACAAAAATGTACAATCGATTGAGATATAAATATTTGTTTTATAGACTAAGAGCCCACAGCAGATTTTGGGTGTGAACGATAGCAAAAAGAAGTATAGGCGTCGAAAGCTCCATTAAAAGCTATTCAAAAAATCAAAGTCTTGCAGTCCACAACTGGGGCCTTTGCGAGTAACAGTGCATCGAAAAAAAAATATGAATGCAACTTCGAGGATAATCGTGTTAGCCGAAATTGGTTTTCATCCTTCCCTAGATAAGCTCCGCGGATCCCATATCGCGGAATCTGAGAGAGCCTAGGTGTAAGTGTGACTCCAAGATATCGGTATTCTTTGACCACTTTAAGTAAGGCTGGTCCTTAATTCCAATTTTAATTCCTCGAGTATCTACCAGTATTGTTTCGGAATACCATGACTTTGGACTTCTCGGTGCTAATTATACAAAATTCCATTGCAGATAGTATTCGTCAAGCCGGTTGATCATAAGTTGGAGCATATTAGGAGTCTCAGCTAACAGCACGATGTCATCTGCAAATAGTAGGCCTTCCATACTCGATCCATTGAATTCAATGCCTGCAGGCAAGTTCGTAAGAAGATCATCCAAAAAGATGTCAAACAAAAGAGGGCTTAGGTGGCAGCCTTGTTTAAATCCAGAAGACGTTCTAAACCAGTCTGACATGTTATCTCCATCCCATAGGTACTACTGCTTAGTTGTTCTCATACAATTTCTCTAGAATCCGAAGCATTTTATATGACATTCCTTTGTTGCTTAGTTTTAAGAACAGTGCTCTCCTATCCAACTGAATCAAAAGCTGCACGAAAATCTATGAAGAATGCATACAGTTCTTGTCCTTTATTGAGAAATTGCCTGCCAATACTCGTTAAAACAAAAATGTTATCAACTGTAGAGTAATTAGACCTAAATCCAGCTTGATATTCACTTAATTACCTTGTACGTTCTACCCAAGCTGTTAAACAAACTAGGAGTATACTTTGTGAACAGTTTAAGAAGAGTGTTTTGGAATGAAATTCCCCGATAGTTACTTGGATCATTTACATCTTCTTTTTTAAACAAGGGAAAGATTATACTTTTAAGAAAACTTTCTGGAACTGTTGCAGTTGAGAATATGTTGTTGAAGCCATCAGTCAGATTTTGTACAAAACAATTGGGAGCATTTTTGAAGAACTCAAACGGAACTCGATCCTCCCCGGTGCTTTATTATTTTAGCTCATACTAATAGCGTTTTGAACTTCTTCTTATGTTATCTCTCTGTCTAATGATTCTTCATGTAAGGCTGGGATGGCAAAATGGTATGGGGTTGCATTCATAGTTGTGTTAAGATTTAAGAAGCGATTTAAAGTGAGTTGCCAAAACATTAGTATGTATGCTAATACCTTTGACATTCTTAGTGCCATAAACGTCTAATAATTTTCCAATATGATTTTGAATCAAATAATAGATAATATAAATAGAACCTTAAACGGTTAATTAAGGTTCTTTAAATATAAATCACATTTAAATTACCGTTTTTCATCTCTTTCAACACTTCATTTTAATGAATAGTTAGCAATTACAGGCATTTACGGAAAAATCAAACTTGAAAAAACGTTTTCTTAGTTTTTACCATTTTTGACTATGTTTTTTCAACAAAAAGAATGCTTTCCTAAAATTTTCGAAAATCAAAAATTTTTTCGTCAACATTTTTGATTGAAATTTAGTCCATTTTTTCAAATTAAATTCACAAAAAATCCAAAAATTTATATATTGCCTTGAAAAAATTACAGCCTGCTTGAGACGCAATTATGTACATATCTACGTTTACAGCAAATTTCAGGAAGATAGAGTTTTTTTGTTGGAAATAAAAATAAGAAAATAAGAAATTGGTTTTTGGTATTTTTCTCAATATTTTTGAGGTTATTTGACAAAATGATCTTAATAAAAGCTATAGGTCTCTCACTTATCTACAACTTCTTCATAAAATTTGTTTCGATAAGAAATCTACTTTTGCACTTGTCCACTATTTCGCACCCCCTCCCCTCTTCCGGTCATTTGCTGCGGGGCAATTTATTGTTCTCCTTTTATATACTATTTATCCTAATTTTCCCCATAACCCATATACTGCTAATAATTTTTCCAACTATTGGTCTTTGAAAACCGGTTTGGCACTAGTCTACAAGAGAGAACAGAGAGATGTCTTGTTTTTTAGTGCATTTTTATTTTCGCTTGGAAAAAGTAGAATGTTAATTTCAACAACAATATGGAAATATGTATATCAAATTGTTGTTGTATTGCGCATGATATTTTTCAAAATTTGAACACTTGCCAAGCATTGCTATTTGCTAAACAGATTTCCCTTGCTTTTATTTTTCAATGCGAAATCCAGAGCGATACGTTGCTGAGGGATTTGAATTTGCGAGATTTTTGTTTGCGGGATATCGTACTGCTCCCCTGAAAAATAGGTATCATTATATATTTAATTTTTTTTAATAAAATTGATGCATTGATTTATTATTTTAGAAACCTGCAAACAGAAATTGCAGATTTTTTTTTGGACCAGTAAATATTTATTCCAAGACGCCCAAAAACCTTTTGTAAATTCAGATTTCAGTCTAAAAATTCATTTATTTGTATGGAAAACGCTTTCAACCTATAATTTGTTTTTCATTGTGTATTATGACCCCGTGACCCCGTCCCCCTTGTAAATATATAGCTTTGAGTCCATTTTTTTTAATGGCAACCCTTTCCACTGTGCTGGGTGGTTATCTAGTTTTTATTTCACGGAATAATGTTTGTTTGGTTTTTCCGAGGTATTACTACCATTCTCATAAAAAAATTGGAAGAAAGTAAATATTATTTCAAGAAATTATTAATTCAAATTGACATTTAGACTGTTTGTATAACCTCACTAATCAACGATTACGAGGAAAATGATGTCCAAGAAAATTTTAGCTTATGCTGTTATTACCCTGAAATTTTTAAATGATACCTACCTTGCAACAATAAAATATATGTACATCTTTCATCTTTAGAGATCAGCTTTTTGGACTTCTCCCTTATCAATCATCGAAACGTATGTACCTACATAGTTGGATGTCTTTTTAAAGGACTTTTTTGTATTTAATTTGTCTAAACAGGGGGGTGGAGCGTGGGGGTGTATTTTGAGAATATGAATATTTAAATAATATCTAAGAGAACCTTTGCAAATTTAAAAATTTTTGAAGTTTTTCATTTGAACTTGTTCAACTTCAAATTTGGATTTTTGTATTTTCTAAAATAGTTTTTTTTACGAAAGTCAAATACTCGTAGATGTTCATTTAATTTTATGTAGAGACAAAATCATTTCTTAAAACATGTATTAAGTATAGGTATAATTAGATACCAAAAATAAAAATTAAAAAATATTTGGCAATATTTTTGCAAATTTTTATGAACAAAAATTTGCTCGGAACCATAAAAATAGGCAAAACACTGTTTTTATCATTTTGTCTCGATTTCAAATCAGAATCACCTCGAGACGACACGCGCCGCGCCCGCTGCCCACCACACTTATAACTTCAAACTCAAACAACATAACATATAACAGGAGTGTGAAACTGAATTTTTCTAAACTTTCAACTTTTGTTTTAAATTTCAATTTTCATTTGCCAGCAACTATCGGGTTTTTCAATGAGAGCGCTACAAAAGTTTTTTTTTAAATATAACAAAAACGGTTTTGGATATCAATGAAATTCTTTATTCCTGTGAAAGTTCGTTTGATGCCATTATGTAAGGAACTCGATTTCTTTTGCATGGCCACCACGGGCACGCTTGCAGAAGTCCAGACGCTGGAACCCAATTTTCAACGGTTTTCAAGCATAAATCGGCCGATACTGCTGCAATTTCACGTTCGATATTCGTACGAAGTTCATCAATCGTCGCTGGCTTGTTGGCATAGACCATAGACTTAACGTAGCCCCACAGGAAATAGTCTAACGGCGTCAAATCGCACGACCGAGCCGGCCAAGTGACTGGACCATTTCGTGAGATAACACGTTCTCCAAACTTGGTTTCCAATAACTTGATTGTGACATTCGCTGTGTGGCTTGTGGCGCCGTCCTGTTGGAACCACATGTCCTCCAAGTCCATATCATCCAATTGGAGCCAAATATATTCGGTTATCATTGAACGGTAGCGATCCCCATTCACAGTAACGTGCCGGTCTTGATCATCACAAAAGAAGTACGGCCCAATGACGCCGCGCCGCCGCCCATAAACCACACCAAACCGAAATTTTATCGGGATGCAATGATGACTCATGGAGTACGTGTGGATTGCTGCCTGACCAGTACCGCATATTTTGTTTATTGATGAAGCCATTCAGCCAGAAATAAGCCTCACCATAAATTGGACGTAGCGCTCTTAACGTTGAGGCCACTGACCCAAAATTTCGGTAGTAAATTTTAATAATTTCGACTCGTTGTTGGCTCGTATATCTTTCCATCATGAAATGGCAAACCTTACTGAAGAGAAATGTCAAAAGAGCGGCAAGAAATATGGCGTCGCACAGTGTGGTGAATCGCAAATCTAGCTGGACAAAATTAAAAACTCATGTTTGTTTGACTTCTAAGCTATAAATTCGTTACCAAACGGATTCAAATAAATAAATTATCATAAAAAACTAAGTAATTTTTTTTTAACAGAAATTTAAATAAAAAACAGGCAAACAAATAAGTTGAATAATTTGTCAGAATAATAGACATTATTAATTATTTATTTTTCCTTCAAGAATTATTTTAAGCTGTTAGTTGCGAGTATTTAGATATGTATTCAGATTGAATATATTAAGGAATGCATAGTTAATAAATTTATGAAGAGACTTTTTTTACGATAGACTCCTAGAGCATAATTATAATTATTGTAATGAGAGGCTGCTTTTCATCTGTATGGCCCTCCTCCGATGAAATTTTCTGTTTGTATGGCTTTTGCTGAGCACCATCGCATCCCTATTTTATGAAAATATTGAGACGATTTTAACCAGTTTTCAACTCATCTAAGCCCAAAAAAACCTCTTTTTGAGCCAAACAAAGTTTTTCAATGGTGTGATTAACCAAAGACTGAAGTTGACTTTTTGCATGTTTTTCGGTGATTTTGATATCCGTTGGATAGCAGTTCTTCTTCGCTCTTTTTAACATAAGTAAATGATGGAAAAAGATCTTTGAATCTCGCATTGAATTTTTGTCGTATAACTTCATATTGGTGTTTTGACAAACTAGCATCTATCATTAATGATAATGCATCGTCAGAAGAAAGACCTGCTGAAGGCACTGACTCAGAGCTGTATCTTTTGCAAAGTCTTTTCACTTCCGTACCTTGCTAGATGAAGCTTCTCATAAATCTTTAATAAGTTTGGCTGAATCTCGTTTCCTCTTTCTTTGTTTCTTTCTTTCTTTTGCGAAACACCAACTCGCTTGCCTTTATTAATTCCTGGTGATCACTTGAATAAACAAGATTTTGCACCTTTCTTTTTTTTACTTTTCACTGGTCTTCAAATTTTTTTGGTTTTCTTCCTGCTGTTTGTAGACTACTACCTTCTGTGTCTGTGATTTCAGGCAGCACATACTGTTCATCAAGCCAGGCTGTATTTGATTTTAAAAAGCGGTTACGGTGCCTTCCACTTTTTTCCCATTTTTCGCTCATCTTGAAGCATACATAATGTTGCAATTTATTTTCAGCTTTGTTCTAACATCTTCAGGTATATCTTGAAGACCATATCTGTCCATTATTAAATCTAAGACTACGTCTTTGCGATGTACTCTTTCCGTTTTTTCCCATATCTCAAAAGTTTCCATTCGCGACAGAGAGGGAGTCATTCTGGAAAACTGAAAAAAATTGTATGGCGGTCGCAAAAACGCGCAAGATTATCTTAAAGAGAACACTCTACAGAATCAAATGAATGTAGACTCAAACCGGAATTATGCGGAATAATTAACTTTCACCCTACTTGAAAAACAACAATATTTTATTTTTTGCACTCTTTGACCTTCCTACAACTTTTTGTTGTTTTAAATAGTTGCAATGGAAATAATCAAATAAAAATTATGATTTATAACCTTCAAACACAGCTTAGTAATAATACAAAAAAATTATTCAAATAGAATCAATGTAGCGCTTTAAATCTGTAGCCAAATTCACACAAAAATTCTCTATTCGGTGTTATCTCTTATGCACCTGTTGACAATAACTAACTATCAAGCTTAGTTTTTCCTAGTCAGAGGTTAAAAAAAAAACAAAAACAATCGATTACAGTTACCTATTGTATTGTCTAACTAAACACCTGATTAAAAGTCCAGTCGCTGAACTTTTATTTTTTAATTTTGTCCAGCTAGATTGGCAATCCACCACACTGTGCGTCGTTTGCTGTCCCTGTCGCTCTACTTCTGTAGCGTCCCTGTTGAAAAACCCTTTAGAAGCTTCCAATGTACCTTGGTTAAAACTACATAATTGAGGAGAAGCAACTAGAACTGTACCGCATTAAATTCAGAATGAATAAATCCCTGAGTTAGTTTGAAAAGTCTTTTTCATGATTTTAAAGTCAATTTTTTTTTCTTTTTTTAAGATGTTTCAAACAATAAAGCTAAAATAGCAGGAATAAAAATAATAATGTTCTATAGGTATTTTTACTTTATTCAGTTGGCTGTTGTTGGCTCAAAAAGGATGTGAACAAACAAATTTTGAAAATAAGCCTTACTTACTTACTAAAGGTGGCGCTACAGTCCGGGGTGGACCAGGGCCTCAACCAACAAGCTTCTTCCAGCCGGCTCGGTTTCTAGCTAGCTGTCTCCAGTTTCGCACGCCAAGTTGGTTGAGGTCCTCTTCCACTTGCGTGCGCCACCTTTTACGCTGTCCACCTCTACTGCGTTGTCCCACGGGGTTGGATTCAAAGACTTTCCGGGCCGGAGCATTGGTGTCCATTCGCTCTAGATGACCCAGCCATCTCAGTCGTTGGCTTTTCACTTTTGTGGCTAGGTCGGTGTCGCTGTACAGCCCATACAGTTCGTTGTTGTATCTTCTTCTCCATTCCCCATCTATGCAGACGGGACCAAAAATCACCCGGAGAATTTTCCTCTCAAAACAGCCTAACGCGTTCTCATCCACTGTTAGCAGTGTCCATGCCTCTGCACCATACATCAGGACCGGGATGATAAGCGTCTTATACAGGGACAGTTTAGTTGCTCGAGAGAGGGCTTTGCTTCTCAATTGCCTTCTTAGCCCAAAGAAACAGCGATTGGCAAGAGTAATTCTTCGTTTGATCTCAGCGCTGGTGTCGTTCGCTGAGTTTATAGCGGATCCTAGGTAGACAAAGTCTCTGACTACCTCAAAATTATAGCTGTCTATAGTGACGTTCTGTCCGAGACGTCGGTGTTGGGTGTCCTTTCTTGTGGACAGCATATATTTTGTTTTGCTTTCATTCACCGTTAAACCCATCTTCTTGGCTTCCTTCTCAATGCTCACAAAAGCACCACTGACATCACGCTTTGTTCGTCCGATTATGTCAATGTCGTCAGCGTAAGCGAGTAATTGGACGGACTTTTGAAAGATTGTGCCTCTGGTGTTGACGTGAGAGTTTTGCACTATTCTTTCAAGAACGATGTTGAAGAAGTCGCATGACAGCGCGTCGCCTTGCCTAAAACCTTTTTTGACATCAAAGGTGTCGGTGAGGTCTTTGCCGACCTTGATGGAGCAGCGTGCATTCTCCATCGTCATCCTGCACAAACGGACGAGTTTGGCAGGGATGCCAAAACTAGACATTGCTCTATATAGCTCGTCTCTATAGATGCTGTCATACGCGGCCTTGAAATCGATAAAAAGGTGGTGGGTATCGATTTGGAACTCCTGGGTTTTCTCCAAGATCTGCCGTAGTGCGAATATTTGGTCGATGGTGGACTTCCCTGGCCGAAAGCCACACTGATATGGACCTATCAGGTTGTTGACGAATGGCTTCAGGCGTTCACAAAGTACGGCAGAGAAGATCTTGTAGGCGATATTAAGAAGACTGATGCCTCTGTAGTTGGTGCAGTCCAGAGGATCGCCTTTCTTGAGGATCGGGCAAACAATACTGAGGTTCCATTCATCGGGCATGCTTTCTTCCGACCATATTTTACAGATAAGCTGGTGCATACTCCTTACCAATTCATCGCCAGCCGCTTTGAATAGCTCAGCCGCAAGGCCATCAGCTCCAGCAGCTTTATTGGACTTAAGTTTAGATATGGCTATCCTCACTTCGTCAAGATCGGGTGGACGGAATTGTTGGCCTACGTCGTCCAGGTTGAATGGTGCAATTTGCATGGTAGCGGAATTCGGTTCGTCATCGCCGTTATACAATTTGCAGAAATGATTTTTCCATATCCTCAGCACCGACTGCGTTTCCACCACGATGTTCCCCTGATCGTCCTTGCAGGCTTCGGTTCGGGGTTTGTAACCTTGGGAGGTTCTTTTTACTTTTTGGTAAAACTTCCGAACTTCATTCCTGCAGTGGCATCCCTCTAATTCCTCGATCGCGCGCTTCTCATGCTCTTTCTTTTTCTTTCTGAGAAGCTTGTGTTCCTCTTTCCTCTTCTGCTCGTAGAGCTCGCGAGCAGCTCTGGTCCTTCTATGCAGCGCCGCTTTGTATGCCTGTTGTTTGGCTGCATGTACTTGCCGGCATTCCTCGTCGAACCAGGGGTTTCGCTGTGGTGGTCGTGCGAAGCCCAGCACGTCAGAGGCGGCATCTCTGATGGCTTCCTGGCAGTTTTTCCACTGGTTCTCGATGTTTGCAGTTGGCGGCAAAGGACTAGTTAAGAGGGCGCGAGAGACTCGATCGGAAAAGGACCTGGCGATTTCTTGCGACTGTAGCCGTCCGACGTTGAACTTCCTGACAGTATTACCCTGTTTTGGCTTTGGTCTGGATATCCGTAGCATTACCTTTGCTACAACGAGGTAGTGGTCCGAGTCAACGTTGGCTCCTCGGAACGTTCGGACATCCTTGATACTGGAGGAGTGCCTTGCGTCGATCGCAATGTGGTCAATTTGGTTGGCGGTTGATTGACCAGGAATTCGCCATGTCCCCTTATGAATATCGAGATGCGGGAACTGCGTACTAGCTACCACAACGTTTCGCCCCGCAGCAAAGTCGATTAGCCTGAGTCCGTTATCGGAGGTGGTGTCGTGCAGGCTGTATCTTCCGATTGTGCCACCAAAGACGTCTTCTCTTCCTAGTTTGGCATTAAAATCACCCAAGACAATTTTAATGTCATAGCTAGGGCATTGCTCATATGTCTTGTCCAGGAGCTCGTAGAACTCGTCCTTGGTGTCGTCATCTTTCTCCTCTGTGGGGGCATGCGCGCATATCAGGCTGATGTTGGCGAATTTAGCCTTGATGCGAATTGTCGTGAGGCGCTCGTTCACATAATTGAAACTCAAGACCTCTTGCCTCAGTCTGCCTCTAACAACAAATCCACATCCAAAAAGACGCTGCCCTTGTGGTCGGTAACAGTCACCGTAGTATACATCGCAGTCTTTCAGTTTTCTTTTGCCCGGCCCATCCCATCGCACTTCTTGGATGGCGGTGATGTCTGCTTTGTAGCAGTCTAGGGCCTCCGCTAAATGTTCGGCTGCACGTGGTCTATAGAGAGACAGAACATTCCACGTGCAGATCCGAAGTTCGTTGTCCTTATTTCGTTTGCTAGGTTCGTCAACAGTAAATCCGTCCGTATCCGAGGCTTGTTGATGCTTCGCAACTAAAAATAGCTTTACGTGGCCGGGAAGTCACCCCAACGGCACGACCCCCAACCTGGAGGACCAGACCCTATATATATAACTCCAAGGGCGGGGAGCCGGATTAACCGCTCCTTATAGGCCTGAGCTCCGAATATGTCGTAGTAGCCCGTATAAGGTGTTCACTAAGTAGTTCAGCCTAACTGGAACTGTAGACGCCACCGTTGATTCCATCTTGAGAATTCTTCCGCTGCCGCCTGGATGAAGGAGAAGTGCCTTAGTGGGAACACTCCTCCCCTCCTCTCTCGTTTGCTGCCCCCTAAAACCGTCCACAGGGATTGGAACCCCATCTTCAGTTAAAGGTACTAGGCACCCGATGTTCACCGCGGGGAGGTGAGAGTAGGAGTTGATAGACAGAGGTTCGCTTTGAAACAAAGCTTGTGGACGCTTGTGTCCCCTTGAATGCACATGTCTACCCTTTGAACATCTTTGAAAATAAGCCTTAGGTTTCCACAAATATTATGCCTGAATATGATTCGGTATGAGACAAGATAACTACATATGAGATACCGTACTCAATTATGTATAATTAATTACCTGGAATGCATTTTAAAAGTTTTAACGAGAAACAGTGAAATGTTGATATTGTCAGTTAAGGTTAAACTTTTTTCCATGTCTTATTAAGTTTAATGGAAATTTCTTGTTTCCATTGTGCAGAAGTACTTATTATGCGGCACAACAGATGTGCATTTAAAACTCTATTTTGTTAATTAAATTTATATTTTTCCTGTTTTTATGCACTTTCACATCATAGCTAAGTGCATATTATGCAAATATGTAAAAAAAATTTCAGAAATGGCCTTCAATAACACAAATTAAAAGAAAGTTTTAATATATAATGAAGCTTTTAATAAGGTACATTATGTCCGTAGTCCATTCATGTAGCGGATCTTTGAGAAAATATAAAATAAGTTCTTACACAAGGACGCAATCAAGACATTATTTTTGTGGTTATAATATGTTGGTTTTGAAAATCAGCAAAATTTCTAACTTCCAGAAATTCTAATCAAAATATTGCTTCACCACATATTAAAGGTTCTAGGCCAGGCTTCGTCTTGTTTACAAACTGAATATTCCCTTTAATTTCAAGTATCGTAAACACATGCACATGGTAATATGCACCTCCCAACTGTATTTGGAAGGTTTAAATTCAAAATTTAAACGAACTCACACTTTCAATTTCTTTTTTTTTTCCTATAAAAACCACGTTAATAGTACAAACATTTACCTATGTATCCACCGTGAGTAAAACAATTTCCAAAGTTTCTGGTAACCACTTAAAGCTAATTTTCCCTTAAAGTTTACAAAAACACCATACACCAAATTAACCTTATTCCATAAATTACAACTTTAACTAAGTTAGAAAATCACGTTCCCTCGCCAATCGAGACTGCTGTGTTTATTGACTGACCAACATGTTTAATTGAATTTTGAACCTTCATTGGTGGCTCTTCGTCTGTTCCTGTACCTCCCTTAGTTTGGTCCATATACAATGCCAGAGAGGGTTTCGAATTTGTATTTATGGTTTATAATATATTCACCTTAAAGCAATTCTCTGACCTATTTTTTTTTTATTTTAAGGAATTTACGCTGCAGGCATATAAATTTTGCTTAGCATAGTTTTATTGGTGCAAGAATTAAAATTTCAAATGCACCCTAGATTTTATATAATACTGCAAACTCTATACAGCAACAGAAACTTTCCCCATTATATTTCAACAGAATATAGGTAGTTTACATAACTCTCGAAAACGTTTTTCGGTGCACCCAGAATGGCCATGATTTTAGACCAAATCCACCTAGCTTTAGCTAATAGACAGAGAGAAATATGAACAATTGGCTTATCCCCCGCAAATGATATGCAAATTGGCTTAAAAAGGGTTTTACTTTATATATACCAAGGAAGATTTATGCGTTTCATACAAAAACACACTCCACAAAAACACAAATACATCCAGGCTTCAGAATGAGGATGAGGATTTGCATTATTATGCGCTTGGAAAAGCTTTGTTTTCTGTGTATTTGACCTTCATTTGCCAGTAAAATATAAGCAAATAATATAGATACAATAGTCTTTAGTAGTAACTGTGTGTACGTATAGGTCCTCTCTTACTGTACTGGACTTGATGGTAGATTTTACTCCATAACTGGGTCATGTAAATGCGGTTGTATTTCGGCTTTGTTTTGTGGGGAAGGATAAGATTCGAGGATGAATGAAGTTACAAATAAGCAATGGCAAATTAATAACTTACCGTTCCTAGAAATACCCTTTCTGAATGAGGAAAGGATGATTTGTAACAGAATGTTATTGTTAGCATAAGATCCTTTAAGCTACTTTTAATGAGTCATTCGAAAGTCTTAACGAAACTACGACTGGTAAGGACAAAAAAGAGCTTTGGTGAGTTTGAGCATCTTAGTCCTAAGTGATGATCTTAGTCCTAAGTTTGAAGTGTATCCTTTTTTTTAAACAAATAAAGTAAAAAATAATAAAAATTATTTCCAATAATCTGTAAATTTAAAAAATCTTAATTTTAAAATTATTATTCATATCGCAACCTCATCACTTAGTTAAATTTAAAATATTTTGTCGTTCCCAGCAAACATCATCAGAGATATGAAAAAATCCTAAATATGATTAATGACATAATGTTGTATACGGAGACGGACGGGTTCTAGATTCTTGACGAATTGTCGTGGCATCGGCTGTCATCGTTCACAAAAATTTATGTCACCTCTCTTTTTGCATAAATAATCTTCTGTGGTAATCACCTTTATGCCTTAGGCCCGAAATAAGTGGTCTAAATCGTTGATTCAATTTTTTTTTGTCGTTTGGTTTGGTTTTTTTGGTTTGCTATATGGTGGAAAATGGATGTGATGTTTTGCACGATTAGTAAAAATTAATGCCGTTGACAGAATTGATAAATTGATGCAAATCATATAACCCCCCATCTACATAGATACTTGCTTGCTTTCAATGACATTTTTCTAAAAGATTTATGATGTTGTTTGTTTTTTTTTTTTGCTGTGATTTTGTGTTGTTATAATACAGGCCATACAAATTTTCAATTCTCAAAACACCTAACTCTTAAAAGAGGTCTAATGAATAGGGGGGAATTATTGTATTAAATTAATTGATGAGAAATAACGATTTATGCCTCATTGTAAGATGGAATTTTTCGTGTAATATACAAATCTTATAACATAGGTACATATGTGTTTCGAAAAATAAAATTTATGGCGAAATAATAAAATAATAAAAAGAAGTGGGGTTTTGTGTGTAAATGGAAATCCACACAAGTGCAGTGCATGCTGCGAATTATACATCAATTTATCAATTTACCTATATTGAAAAATTTTGAATGAACAACAACAACTATGTTACCATACCACCAAGTATATAGGCTGGAGTTATAGCTACTTTACGAGTGCCACCTCAATCATCAGACTCCTTTAGTGGTGCTTAGTATGGTTATGCTCGTATTAATTGGAAAACTCTTTGCCGTCATCTGGGAGCGGACCAAACCTTGCGTCAGCTTTTAAATATACGAAGAAACTTCATGCTCAGGTTTCAACCACCAAAACTGGCTCTCTTGCTTTACCCTATCTTTTCGGTGCCGATCGGACACAGTCCTACTGAACCTCCGTGCTCAGCTCCGTCTGGTGCGAGGGCTTCTCGACTTTAAAGGAGCCGCCAATCTACAGTGGTAGATTAGCCGGGGAAAAGGTCAAAATCCCGCCGATCAAAATCCCGCAAGTCGAAATCCCGCCAAATAAAATTACTAATTATGTACACGAATCCCGCCAGTCAAAATCCCGCCGATCGAAATCCCGCCGCAAGAATCCCGCCAGTAGCCTGCTACTATTTTGCGGGATTTTCAATACTTTTTTTTTTAAATAATCCCAACTTTTTAGATACTTTTTCATACTTTTGAAACAATATTTTATTTTAATTATTAGTGAATTTATTTTTATTGAAAAAAAAGTATATTAGCAGTTGTGTATTGGCAGTTTGGCATTTATGTATCTTCAGTTCTTCTTAGAACTCCGTAGAGGTAAGACCTCGAGGTAATTAGAGAGATAGAAATTGGATTTTATTTTGGTTTTGTGGGGACGGGTGACAACGACAACGGGATCTGGGCATATGTGGGTCTGGATCTGGACGGAGGTGGGTCTGGATCTGGACATAGGTGGGTCTGGATTCTGGACAGAGGTGGGAATTTTTTTTTCGGTTTGGTGATGGGGAACGGTAGTCTAAAAGAAGACTGAGGTGGGTTTGGATCTGAACAGAGTGTGGGTCTGGATTCTGGAAGCAGGTGGGATTTTTTTTTTTTAATTATATAAATATAAACTTTTTGGAAATTTTTTTTTTTGAAAAATATAAAAAAAAAAAGATTTTTGAAGAAAATTTCAATGACAAATTAAACTTTTCTCAATTTTTTTTCGGTTTTTAATTTTTCTTCGAAATATGAATGATAGGTAATAGACTAAGAGCCCACAGTAGATTTTGGGTGTGATCGATAGCAAAAAAAGAAGTATAGGCGTCGAAAGCTCCATTAAAGACTATTAAAAAAATCAAAGTCTTGCAGTCCACAACTGGGGCCTTTGCGAGAAACAGTGCATCGAAAAAAAATATGAATGCAACTTCGAGGATAATCGTGTTAGCCAAAATTGGTTTTCACTCATCCCTTGAGAAGCTCCTCGGATCACATATCATGGAATCTGAGACCATTTGAGTGTATAGTTCGCTCTACCGGACCGTTTAAAAAATTCAAAATTCTAAGTGAAAAACGGTTTTTTTAAACAGTCTGGCAGGGCGAATTAAACACTCAAATGATCTTAAATTCCGTGATATGGGATCCAGGGAGCTTATCTAGGGAGGGGTGAAAACCAATTTCGGCTAACACGATTTTCCTAGAAGCTGCATTCATATTTTTTTTTTGATGCACTGTTTCTCGCAAAGGCCCCAGTTATGGACTGCAAGACTTTGATTTTTTAAATAGTCTTTAATGGAGCTTTCAACACCTATACTTCTTTTTTTGCTATCGTTCACACCCAAAATGTGCTGTGGGCTCTCGGTCTATAAGTTGCTCAAGAAAACTTGACATTGGCGCTCAATTGATGCATCGAATCATACGAAAAATCAACTTTCATCTTTAAACTTGATTTGCGGCTAAACTAAGCGTCCTAGCGACTTATAAAATGCATATTCGTGATCTTGGAATGTGCCCGTTCCCAAAAATCAAAATAAAATTGGTAAAAAGTTTCTCCAAAACTTTCAAAACAAATATTTTCAGTTTTTTCGGCTAAACTTTATTGTTGTCTCTTTTTATTTTTTTTTTCGAATTATGTGTGAATGATATTTTTTTCTTTAAAGGCAAAAGGAACTTTGCATACACCCAACCTCGCACCCACCCCAAATCCTATAATGGCATGCCTATAATGGCATGCCCCCCATACACACCTCGGTGTTTATTCGTGTGTATTTGCCATCCTCAACTAATGCATCGCATTATACGAAAAAATCGACTTCAATCTTTAAACGCAATTTGCAAATTGCATAAGAAACAAAAATATTAATGAGCTATCGCATAGTAGTTGAAACGGCGGGATTTTGATCGGCGGGATTTTGATCGGCGGGATTTTTATTTTCGGGATTTTGATTTCCGGGATTTTGAAAAACGGGACTTTGATACGCGGGATTTCGACATACGGGATTTTGATTCGCGGGATTTCGACCCCAACCCGATTAGCCGATTTGTTAGATTAGCGGAACCGAAAAAGCTTCAGCAAGAAATTATCTATATCCTGTTTATGTTGGCAGCGTTGTATAGAATCAGGTTGGAATAATAATATTTGTACTCCGACTCTAGTGTTCTGTGTTATCCAAGGCAGCGTCTAAGATACTGTTTCTCAAACACCCGAATCTTTTCCATTTGAAATAGGGCAACGTTGAACCAGACCGGGCACCCATAGGCAATCATCGGCCGGATGAGGGCCATGTAGCAAATCACATTCACCCTGCTGTCAAGCTAGCTGCTATTAAACAACCGTTTCTTCAGGGCAAAAGCTCGCCTAACCCTGGTCAGGGCAGCATTATTTAATAAAATAAAATAAATATACAATAGTCGGAAAGAGTATTTTGACAAAAAAAAAAAATTTCGCAATTTTCTTTATATAATCTTTTTTTTATTGATAGAAAAAATCTGAAAAAATATATTATAATGGTATCAAAATGAGCTTCCAAAAAAAACATACAAAAGTTAGATTCATACATAATTACAGTTTTGAAAATAAAAATTGGATTTCAAAAACGTATAGGGAAAAATTATTTTGACAAAATTAAAAAGGCCCGCAATTACCGTTTAACTTTTTAGTACAGGTAGTGAGGATTGTTTTTTAGTATGTTTTTGGATGCAGAACTCAAATCCGGCATCCGTTTGTGGCTTTCAGCTCGCGTTTTCAAGAAATTGCCGTAAGAAAATGACCAAAAATCATTTTTTTGAATTTTTTGAGACTTCGTAACATCTAGAAATAATTATTTAAAAAAAAAATTTCAAAATTATCTAAAAGCAGATTAGTGCTTTCCCTCAAATATCAGTTTAAATCTTTTCAATATTACACTAACTTTCCGATAAATTCTTAGCTAGATATTCATATTAGTCTTCACTCGATATTTCTTAATGTAAAATAAATCGTGCACGGTAAAAGATGCCAAACGCATACATTTCAATAAAGGATTGGTCTGAGAGGAAAGAAGATATTGGAAAGATATAGACTGATATTTATAGGAGAAGGTTAGTGTTTTCATATAGTTTCGACATTTTTTTTGAAAAATAATTATTTCTAGATGTTTCAAGGTCTCAAAAATTGCAAAAAAAACTATGTTTGCTAATTTTTTAAAGCAATTTCTTGAAAACCCGACGTGATAAATATGATAACGTCTTCACAACAAATGCGATTCTCGAAGTGTGAAATAATGAAAACAAATGCCAAAATGTTTTCATATGATGATTCGTTTATCACAATCATTTCATTCTGTGAAAACCTGTGAAAAGAAAAATGATAAACAGAGACAAATTGTGCTCATTTGATACACCCAGCTCGCCATCTTGGTCTTTTTATGACGTCACTATCATCTTTTTCTATGGGCAAGTGGGAGCATTTTTCATGTTAGTACTTTTTAGTACTCACTTTGACAGCTGTTTTTCATAATGAGTTCGGGAATCGCCTTCAGCGTGTTTGTGAAGTGATAAAATGATAAAACTCTGTGAAAATTGAAACGATAAGTTTGTTTTCATTTCACAGTTTCACAGATCGAGAATTGACCCCTTGATAGCTACAAACGGATGACGGATTTGAATTCTGCATCCAAAAGAATACTTAAATAAATTCCTCACTGCCTGTCCTAAAATGTTAACAGGTAATTGGGAGCCTTTTTACTTTTGTCAAAATACTTTTTCCCCCATACGTTTTTGAAATACAATTTTCATTTTCAAAACTATAATTATAAATCTATCTTTTGTATGGTTTTTTGGAAGCTCATCTTGATACCATTATAATATATTTTTTCAGATTTTTTCTATCAATAAAAAAAGATATAAAGACTACTTATATATTTACCATTTCCAATCCATTCGAAAAATAAATTGATCCTGAGATTTTTATCATCAGACTTGTCATTATGATGATTGGGAAGATGATAATCTGCCATCTGCCATACACAATTCTTTTAAACAATTTTTAAAAAATCTTATTTTCTCTAAAACGGCTCGACAACCTTTAAAATAAAATGCACGACTGGGTCGCACGTACTTGCTCTTATGTTCAAGAAACTGCGAGTTTAAGAAAATTGTATATACCTACAAACATGGAAATTATGAGAGAAAAATGTAGAGAAGCATGAAATACGACACTTAAATTAGCTAAAACAACTCTTTTGACAGTTTGAGGTGAAAAAAAAGTATGCCATCTTAATTCATGATGGAATATGATTGTATGGGAAAAAAAATTTAAGATCGTTGGAGCGGTTTTTTTTTAATTAATTTTTTATATATAAAATTCTTAAAACATTTTTAAGAACAAATTTTGGTATGCAAATTTAAACTATATATTTATGTGTATATAAAAACAAAATTTGAAAAAAAAAATTGTCAACCCGTTTTTGAGATATCGAATTTTCAAAAAAAATTTGAAACTTTTTTAAAAATCCAATAATTTTTTTTGAAAATTTTGATATGCAATATTATTTAATCTTATCTGAAATTTGTGTATAAACTAATTCATTTAAATCCGTTAAGCTGATAACGAGAAAACTCAAAATAAAAAAATACGTTCTATGACAGGTACTACTAATAGTTGCTATGTGTAAAATTTTATAATTTTTGATGGTAGATCGTACTAATTTTAGTATATGAAAAAGTTTAATCAAAATCGTAGGAGTCGTTTTCAAGCAAAAAAATATTTTCCTTTGCGGTTTTTTCACTTTTGTATGGAAGGTACCGTTATTTTTTCATAAATGAAAAATTTTTTCTAAAAATATTTTAGAGAGTACTAAAAAAGTCTTAAATATCGAGTTTCAAAAAATCTATGATGCCGTTTTCGAAATATTTGATTTTCCAAAAAAAAAATTTAAATATTTTTTGAAAATCCAAAAAATATTTTTTCAAAAATGTTGGTACTCAAAACTATTAACATTTCCTGGAAACTTTTGTATAAAAAAAATAATTGAAATCGGTCATACCATTTTGAAGAAAATCAAAAATTAAAAAAATGGTTCCTTGGGAGGTACCATTAATAAACATTTTTGAAAAATAGTTTTCCACCCAAAGAAAGCCTTTACTAAAATAAATTTATTGAATTTTTTTTAAGAAAAGTTGTCGAGCCGTTTTTGAGAAAAATACGATTATGTTAATATGCCAAAAAAATGTATGACAGGTACCGTTATTTTTGGTTCTAAAAAAAAATGAAAAAAACGTGTCGGCAGAATCACAAAAACCACTAAGTACCAGGTTTGAAGAAAATCGATCGAGCCATTTAGGCTGTAGACGAACAGACAGACGGACAGAATTTTGCCACCCACTTTTTTGGTGTTCTCTATCATCGTAATATCATGTTTGATTGTTATCTCAAAAATTTTTTTTGCACGAATCCAAAACTTGCCTTATAGTACCTATAATCAGGGCCGGACAAGCTATACGTGCAAGCGGTGCAAATGCAGAGGGCGCTAAGCCCAATGGGCGCATTGAGCAAGCATCAAGAAAGCCACTACCACTATACCTACTTATACTTTTTTGATTTTCAATTCTTTTTAATAGCTCATACCAATATTGATATTCATTCCCATTCACACCCACAGTTAAAAATTAATCACAAAATCTTTGCAAAGTGCACGGATTTTGCTCGCCTCTTGGGGATACCTCGTTCGTCTCTTGGGAATACTTCGTTAAAAAGAGTCTACACCTTGGGTAATGAGAACGACATCTTTCACTAATAGTCGCAATTGAGGGGCGCTTAATACGAAGCTTGCGCAGAGCGCTAATTTAGCTCGGGCCGGCCCTGCCTATAATCGCAAGTAAAAATCAATAAATTACTTTTAACTATGGCTACCTTTGAGTGGAAAATAATTTTTCAATAAACCACAAAACCATTTTTTTGATTTTCGATTGTCTTGAAAATGGTTTTAATCATTGTTTACTTTTTATGCAGAATCTCCAAATCTCAATGTCAATACATAATTCGAAAACAAAAACCCAGTCATTTTTTTAAACTAGGTACCTACTTAACGAGTTTTTAACACTTTTAACATATTTAAAAAATATTTTGCTAAATACAAAATAACGGAACGCTCCATACAGTTAAGAAATCGTAACACAAAATTTCACTTTTCAAAAATGACTCCTACAATTTTGATTAAATTTGATAATTGGGCTAAAATAAAAACGGTCTGCTATGAAATAAAAATTTAAAAATCTAAGCACCTATTTACAGTATTTTCCTTAATTACAGAAGACGCTCGACATAGTAAAGTAATAAAAACCTGGCCTGATCACAACTAAGAGATTTGTCACTATTTTGAGCGGGAATTTCCATTGCTTCTTCAGACAAATTCAAATGCTGTGAGATATTTTTATTAAAAAAAACGCACATAAGACGGATAAATATCTCTTATTCCGTTCGAAACCGAAACACGAATGAGAATACGGCAATCACTTCAACATTTGGCTGAATCTTTTTTCAAAATAACATAATGTGTCACAAAATTAAAAATGTGAATAAAATTCTAATACTGAGAATATGTATGTGTTCACTATATCGAGATTCGAGATTTATATTGTTCAGTATTTAGAGTAGTCTGTACAAAATTTTGAGTGTTCACTATACGGAAACGGAAAGTTCACTCTTCGAAGATTCACTAAATCGAGCGTCTACTGTAATGCTCTTTCACTATTGGCTGATCAGATTTAAAATATTTTTTTATACAAAAACATAAATATTGTTCGTCAAAATATTTTCAAGAAAGAAAAAAATATTTTGTGAATTAAATGAAAAATTCAAAATATTTTTAATGGGAGTTCGATATTTCAAATCTTTTGGTTATTTTATTTTTATCTGCATATTATTGAAAATGTAAAATTTGCATACCAAAATTATACCTTATAGTCCGGGAGCCAACCGTAAGATTGCCTATCTCATCGCGGCCACGCGAAAATTGAATGCCAACCGATAGCTTTAGAAAACTGCTGGTCGGACAAGCTTTATCTGATCGCAATGGTTAGAAAATGCACTTTTCAGGTTACATTTTCCGCAAAATGTACCTAGAATAGAAGCAACTTATATAAATGGGGTATCAAACGAACGCTAAGACTGTCCTCTACGTCTACACGATACCAATGGTCGGGCAGACTTTTTTTGGCTGTTGCCACGAGTCCGACCACTTTTCTAAAATAAGGGATTTTGTGCATCCTTGATGAAAATGAAAAAAAGTGGTTAAGGCCACTTTCTTAGCCGTTTGATATGTTTTTACTCAGTTTTCCCTAATGTAATACGCAGTGTTAAAAAAGACGATTTAAAAAAAAATGGTCGGACTGGTCACCACAGCGAAAAAAAGTTTGTCCAACCATTGGATTCCTGTAGAGGACAGTCTTACCTTTCATTTGATACAACATTTATATAAGTTGCTTGTGTTCTAGGTACATTTAGCGGAAAATGCAACCTGAAAAGTGCATTTCCTAACCATTGCGACCGCAGATAAAGCTTGATGTCCGACCAGTAGTTTCGTAAATGTTTGGACTTAAGCTATCGGTTGGCATTCAATTTTCGCGTGGCCGGCCGCGATGAGATAGGTCGGCTCCCGACTATTAAAAATGTTTTCAAAATTTAATACTACAAAATAATTTTTTTTTTTAACTGCTCCAATGATTTTTAAACATTCATCTCTCATAGTATCCATGTTTTACAGCCTTTACAGCTCAAAGCTTTTGAACATAAGAGCAAGTGCGTACGACCCAATCGTGCATTTTATTTATATCTCCTTTGTACTCTTTATCAAGATTGAATAAATCTTGGCATTTAGACAAAGTGCAATTGAAATTTCAAATTGATAGTGCGTTATTATTTAAGTCTGTTACTGTAAAAGTTATGAGTGACCTAATCAATATTTAATATAAAATACACACATTTTTAATTTTCGTAAAGTTTTGTAATATTACACATTAGGTAACATCCTATTAATTCAGTTGATCACCACCTATTCATTATTTTTGATTAAGCTTAACCTTTTTGTATATCAAAACCTCATTTATCGATAAATGTGCAATGTCAGTTGTCAAAATATAAATCCTTTTAGAAAATCATATATCACACTCGATTTTACAACATAAATTACATGTCATTAGTTAGACAAAATGGAATAGGTACTGTGAATTTTACATTATAGCAATCATTCAAATAACATGACCTTAATTCATATTGAAAGATTCAATATCATTACACCATCCTTTGTGAAAGGTATTGTTATTTCTGTACATATTTTAATTTCAACAGAAGGACATCAAAATAAAATGGCATACTTTATTTATGAAATAGCATGTTACCGTCCAGAAAAGGACTAACTTTTTGTAATCAGAAAATATTGGTCAGTGCAATATTAGATTTAAATATTAACCATGACACAGTACTAATTGTTTATTGTACAGAATAGGTACATATGCAATATTGAACAGCAAATCAAAAATATAACTTTGAGGTAATGAAAATGGATAATGCTTATTAACAACTGGATTATATTTTAGTAATTGAAAATTATTTCACTAGTCCAAGAGTGGTCTATTGATACATTTTACGAATATGCAAATTATGGCAATTTCAATCTTTTTTTCGATATGGAAAAAGTGTGTACCAATTGCACACTCAAATATTTAGTAGTTTAAGATATTTTGAATATTTAAAACAGAAATTTGATTGAAAATCAATACAATCTGAAAATTTCTCTGAAATATAAATGAAAAATAGAAATAGGTTACAGAATAATAAAGCCTATTAGTGCTTAGTATTAGTATTTTGCACCAGTTGAAGATTATGGGATTTCACGGTATGAACGCTTTTCTGCTTGTCAAGGTATTTCATTTTGTACGATATGTAAATTGCACTTTGCAAAAAACCGCTAAAGGGCAAAATATGTCAGAAATAAAAACAAAATGCACGAATGGGTCTCACGTACTTGCTTAAACGATCAAGAGACTAATTGTTAAACTATTTAATTTGATATTCAAGGAGGATTAGTCACATTTTTTAAAAGCATAGATATTTAAGAATGTAGATTTTTGGCTTAGTTGACTTTTGATGCATGCGTGGCGAAGATATCAATTTTACCAAGGGGACTCCACTCAAAATCTCGGATCAGGCCAAATACTTGGGTGTGATCCTTGATAAGAAAATGAACTTGAGTCTCAACACTAAAGAGAGAGCAAAGAAAGCTATGGTTGCGTTCTATTCCTGCAACAGGATCTTTGGTAAATCCTGGGGACCCAATCCAAAAATTATCAAGTGGATGTACACGGCAATAGTTAGACCGATACTTACCTACGGTAATTTAGTTTGGTGGAACGCGACTGAGAAAGCAACAAACCTGAAAACCTTGACAAAAGTTCAAAGATTAGCATGCGTAGGTATTACGGGGGCGTTGAAAACCACTCCCACAGCGGGACTGGAAGCGATACTCAACTTGAGACCCCTAGATCTATTCGTGCAAGAATCTGCAGCATACAGTGCCCTGCGCCTAAGCCAGACTAAATGCTGGAAGCAAAGCACATCAGGCCATACTCAGATTCTGCAGAGATATGTGGGAAATAATGTTTGCACAGACTTCACAACACCCCATTTAAACTTCCACAGACCCTTCACTACCTCTTTTCCTAATAGAGAGGAGTGGGAAAATAACCAACCTTTCAGTAATGCATCTACAATAAATGTCTTCACTGATGGTTCGAAGATGGACACTGGAGTTGGTGCAGGAATTTTCTCGGAAACTCTGAGACTAGCTAGCTCCTTCAGACTTCCGGACTTTTGCAGTGTCTTCCAAGCCGAGGTCTTGGCAGTGACAAAAGCAGCTACGCAAATATCAATGATGGCGATACCACGAGCTGATATCACCCTCTTTATTGATAGCCAAGCAGCAATAAAAGCAATTTCTGCCACCGAGATACATTCGAAGCTTGTGACTTGCTGTCGCGAAGAGCTTAGGGTTGGCATGCAGCATAACATTAGACTCTGCTGGGTTCCCGGTCACAGTGATGTACAGGGAAACGAGAGAGCTGATGAGCTGGCGAGAACGGGTTCGTCACTTGATTCAAGTCAAGCCGAACAAAATATCAAAGTACCAACCTGTAGCATCAAACAGGATATTGGTAACAAAATATTAGAAAAAACCAATGAAAGATGGAATCTGCTTGAAACATGCGCCACAACTAGAAAGTTATGGCCAAATTTCAATAAGCAGAGAACAGACAAAATTATGCAAATGGACAAGAAACATCTCCGTTCCCTTGTCAGCATAATCACCGGACACAACCTACTGAGATACCATAAAAAGAAAATGAGGCTCAGTACTGATGACCTTTGCAGAGGATGCAGTGACGAAGAAGCACATGAGGATACCCTACACTTCCTTTTCCACTGCCCAGCACTCTGTCATTTAAGAAAGAAATCATTTTTATGACGACCTAGAGGAACTTTCTGGAACTTCGGCTAATAGCCTTCTGAATTTCATCAACGCCACTAAATGGCTTGACTGCTAACAGAACACATAGGTTTTTACATAAAGTGGAATACAATTTCCTAGGGTACCACAACGGATCTACATAGATCTAAGTGTGACGGTAACGAGATCAACTGTCAGCCCGTCTACCTAACCTAACCTAACCTTACCAAAAAATGGTTTACACCACTTTTGCACTCATCGCCACATACAAAGACATGGAAGATATTAGAAAAATTGTTAAAAGCAAACAATTCCCTTAATGGTATGAGGAATATGTCAAAAATAAAACTCAACCTTTTGAAGTCTTTAAAATTTCGCTTGCCTGCCGAGATTTTTAAAAATGGTCACTTATTAACCATTTAATTTAAAAAGAACTTTTTTCGATTTTTCTCAATGAAAAACTTTAATTTTGATTTTCTTAAAATTTCGGTCAACCACTGACCATTTATCGCTTAGAGAAAAAAATAAATCTCATTTGGAGATTTTTATTTTGTTTTGTCGATTTAAAAGCTCTGCTTTTGGATTTTCAAAGAATTGGTTGGTAATTCATTGTTTAATACTTTTCAATAAAAGTGGAAGTGGAAGTGCTGCTCGTAATTGACTCTTGTTGGTCTTTGATAATATAAGACGTAAATAATGACAAAAACCACGTGTAAATGTCACGGCGTGATTAAAGCGAGATTATTGCGAGAAATTCACGATACAGGTAGCCGTGTAAATGAAACATAAACCACCTTTGGAATTTTTAGTCACGGTCTTAGCTTATTGTAACCTATTTGAAAAGCAATTTTGAAAAAAAAATTGGTGAGACTATAGCGAGACCACAGCGAGATGATGGAAAAACATTTTAAATTACAAAAACCACGTATAAATATCACGGCGAGACCAAACCGAGACCATAGCGAGAAACCCGTGACACAGATAGCCATGTTAATACGCATGGCGATACAAAAGCGAGATTAACGCAATGACCACTCCACAATGGCACTGAAAGCCACGCTCAGACGGTATCTGGCGGCGTCCGTTATCGTAAAAAACCTCCTCTTTTATAAATGTTGATGACGATTTGAGTCTACTGAGATTTGAATTATCTGAAATATTTCAAACAACACAGACTTTATATCTACTTTTTCTTAGAGATAAAAGACCATTTTTGATTTATTTTCCATGGAAAATATTTATTTATTTATTTAATTTTTTAGAAAAAAGTCAACAGATAAGATTTATTCTGGAAGTTAAATGATAAATCTCACCAAAAGACCTAAAAAATTAAATCTCAGACTGAGACCAAAATGAAATTTGATGAATTAAATATCTCTCAGTGTGAAACAAATTGAAAATAAAGGTCAAAAATGTTATTTTCGATCCCTGGTTTGAGGTGAAAAAAGAGACTGCCATCTTATTTTTTGACCAAACGAAATTTTATGGAAAAACAAATATAAAATCGTTGGAGAGGTTTTTTAAAAAATATTTTTATTTAAGACATTTTTAAGGAAAAACTTTGATATGTAATTCCTAACTATTTATATAATGAAGAAGAAGAATAAAAACACAAACAATAAAAGAATTATTATTTTTGTTTTTGTGGACTGTATTGAAATAAATTCATGTTTAAGGTTTTTATGATCTTTAGTCCAATTGCGTTTCGCCCAGGCAAGACAGTTGGGCTCATCAGTTAGATGCTGTCGTTACCCTTCTCTTATTGTTTGTGTTTTTATTCTTCTTCTTCGTATACTAGCCAGACCACGGGCTCTATTCTTTTCTAGGTGCATGAATTTAATCAAATTCCCCTAGAATATAATTTGCAGTGTTTTTGTGCTGCAAATATAATTAGTGTCGATAATCATCGACCAAAATATTGCGTCTTAGAAGGGTAACGACAGCATCTATTTATATAATGTGCATATGAATTTATAAAATAAATTATAGTTGTCAACCCATTTTTGAAATAACAAACTTAAAAAAAAACGAAACTTACAAAATTACAATTTTTTTTTTTTTAAATTTTGATATGCAATATTATTTAAGGTAATTTTAAAATTGTATCTAAAAAACATTAATCAATATCCGTTCAGCTGATGTGAGAAAATCGAAAATAAAAAAAGTTCTATGAGAGGTACTTTATTAAAAGTTGCTAAGTGAAAATTTTAATAATTTTTGGTAGGAAATCGCACTTATTTAAGCATAGAGAAAAAAATTTTATAAAAATCGTAGGAGTCGTTTTAAGGAAAAAAATATTTTCATTAACTTTTTTTTAACATTTGTGTGGAAGGTAC
The DNA here is from genome assembly GCA_963921185.1 of Dasysyrphus tricinctus. NCBI lineage: Eukaryota > Metazoa > Arthropoda > Insecta > Diptera > Syrphidae > Dasysyrphus > Dasysyrphus tricinctus. Next base: position 77,654,685 of record OY992533.1, read on the forward strand.
CGTTAAATGTTCATAAAAGTAAAACTTTTTCCGAATATATTCTGAAGACTGTTAAGAACGAGTTTAAAAAAAAATCGACTATGTAGTTTTCAAAATATTTGATTCTCAAAAAGGAAAAAACTTGAACATTTTTAAAAAATCCAAAACAAAATTTTTTGGAAACTTTGGTGAGCTAAAACCACAGTACACAAATCTAAGGTATAATACTGCGCAGGTTGTCAGTCGAAAATAAATAAAATGCACGACTGGGTCGCACGTACTTGCTCTTATGTTCAAGAAACTGCGAGTTTAAGAAAATTGTATATACCTACAAACATGGAAATTATGAGAGAAAAATGTAGAGAAGCATGAAATACGACATTTAAATTAGCTAAAACAACTCTTTTGACAGTTTAAGGTGAAAAAAAGTATGCCATCTTAATTCATGATGGAATATGATTGTATGGGAAAAAAAATTTTAAAATCGTTGGAGCGGATTTTTTTTTAATTAATTTTTTATACACTCCTCGTCAACTGAATACGCACAAACATTTTTTAATATACTTTATCCATTTTTTCCAAACAGTGATGGTTATTATGCCATCTGTTGATGCTAACTATTCCCTTAAGATGTTAAGCAGATAATTCCGAAAGAATTATCCAAAAACAACCGTGAGTTTTTCTTCAACCACTTGCAATGTGTTTTATATGCAAAGTAGGAGTTTTTTTTTTAGTCAACTGAATAGGTACAACGCCATTTTCTTCGTTGTTTATAAGTTTTTTGGAGTGCTTGACAGTTTAAATTAACGATTTTAGTTTTTTCAGTAAAATTTAATTCTTGATTTCAAATTTTAAGAAAAATGGGTAGATCTGCGTGTCTTAACAGTGTTGAAAAAGCTAAAATCGATTTACTTAGAGACCAAGGCCTAACTGGATGTGCAATAGCTGATAAAGTTGGCCGAAGTTTTAATGTAGTTTATTCTTACTTGAAAAATAAAGATGCATACGGCAAAAACATGAAGGGACGTAAGAAAACAGCAACAACAGCAGCTGAGAGACGAAGAATTTTAAGATATGCATCAAATTCTTCTGATTCTGTGGCAAAAATAAAACAAAAAGTCGGCGTAAACGCAAGTTGCTCAACAGTATTAAGAGTAATCAACAACTCAAGCCATCTTAAACGAATGAAACTTAAAAAAAAACTTGACGAGAGACGGAAAATGTTGCGATTAGATTTTTCAAGACTTCACATGAGTTGGAAAAAAGAATGGTATCACGTGGTTTTTTCAGATGAAAAAAAGTTTAATTTCGATGGCCCTGATGGGTTCAACTTCTATTTTCACGACTTAAGAAAAGAAAAAAGATTTTTAAAGCGCCATAATAGTCGTGAAGGAGGTGTCATGATATGGGGAGCAGTCAGTTATTATGGAACAGTTGAGTTCGAGGTTGTAACATCAAGAATGACAGCAGCTGGGTATAAAGTAACATCTTTGGACCCATAAACTGAACCTACCAACATGATAATGCGCCTATTCACTCAGCGCGCATAATAAAAACATGGATAGAGGAGCAACAAGTGCAGTTGCTTCAATGGCCGCCGTACTCACCTGATCTAAACATCATAGAAAATGTCTGGGGATGGTTAGTACGCAAAGTTTATGAGGGTGGTCGTCAGTTCGAAGACAAAGAAACCTTAATTTCTGCAATCAAATTAGCGTGGAGCGAAATTTCGTAAAATTACATTAAAAAGCTATACGATTCCATGCCGGATCGAATTTACGAAGTAATTAAAAATAAAGGTGGAAGTACCCACTACTAAACTTAAACAAAAACTTGTTTCATTCCATCCCAATACCAATTTTAATTTTTGTACCTATTCAGTTGACTCAAAAAAAACTTCTACTTTGCATAAGTTACACTTTGGAAGTGGTTGAAGGAAAAACTCACGGTTGTTTTTGGATAAAACTTTGAAATTCTGTTATATATATGTTACGAAAATGTTTACCATCAACAGATGGCATAATAACCATCACTGTTTGGAAAAAATGGATAAAATATATTCAAAAATGTTTGTGCGTATTCAGTTGACGAGGAGTGTATATAAAATTCTTAAAACATTTTTAAGAACAAATTTTGGTATGCAGATTTAAACTTTATATTTATATTTATGTGTATACAAACAAAATTTGAAAAAAATTGTCAACCCGTTTTTGAGATATCGAATTTTCAAAAAAAAAGTTTGAAACTTTTTTTAAAAATCCAAAAACATTTTTTTTGAAAATTTTGATATGCAATATTATTGAATCTTATCTGAAATTTGTATATAAAAAAAAATCATTTAAATCCGTTAAGCTGATAACGAGAAAACTCAAAATAAAAAAATACGTTCTATGACAGGTACTACTAATAGTAGCTATGTGTAAAATTTTATAATTTTTGATGGTAGATCGTACTAATTTTAGTATATGGAAAAAGTTTAATCAAAATCGTAGGAGTCGTTTTCAAGCAAAAAAATATTTTCCTTTGTGGTTTTTTCACTTTTGTATGAAAGGTACCGTTATTTTTTCATAAATGTAAAATTTTTTCTAAAAATATTTTAGAGAGTACTAAAAAAGTCTTAAATATCGAGTTTCAAAAAAATCTATGATGCCGTTTTCGAAATATGTATTTGATTTTCCAAAAAAAAAATTTGAAATATTTTTTAAAAATCCAAAAAATATTTTTTCAAAAATGTTGGTACACAAAACTATTAACATTTTTTGGAAGTATCTGTATAAAAAAAATAATTGAAATCGGTCATACCATTTTGAAGAAAATCAAAATTTAAAAAAATGGTTCCTTGATAGGTACCATTAATAACCATTTTTGAAAAATGGGTTTCCACCCAAAGAAAGCCTTTACTAAAATAAATTTATTGAATTTTTTTTAAGAAAAGTTGTCGAGCCGTTTTTGAGAAAAATACGAATATGTAAATTTGCCAAAAAAAAATGTATGACAGGTACTTTTATTTTTGGTTCTAAAAAAAAAATGAAAAAAACGTGTCGGCAGAATCACCAAAAACCACTATGTACCAAGTTTGAAGACAGACAGACAGACAGACAGAATTGTGCCACCCACTTTTTTGGTGTTCTCTATCATCGTAATATCATATTTGATTGTTATCTCAAAATTTTTTTTTTGCACGAATCCAAAACTTGCCTTATAGTACCTATAATCGCAAGTAAAATTGGCTGTGAGCGTGAGGAAGAAAACACACGTAAAACCAACAACAAATTAAAATTGAAATTGTCAGAAATAAAAATAGCTGGGAGCGTGATGACTTAAATATATGTAAAAACAATAACAAATACTGACATTTGACACAAATTTTGAAATATGCGCAGAAGAAACAAAAATCAAAACTCTAATGATATTACCTTTAATATGTGTACTGTGAGCTAAAACTATTTACAGTTCTTGGAAGCTTCAGTAAAAAATTGTTATCGAAATCAGAAATACTGTTTTAAATAAAATCGAAAATGAAAAAATGGTTCTTTGGGAGGTCGGAGGTACCATTTATAACTATTTTCTGACAAAATGGTTTCCTATATTAAAAAAAAAAAAACTATTTTAAATTCAAAATATAAAAAAAAGTTTTATGGGACTAGGAGGTACCTACTAGTTCATAAGAGAAATTTGTTTATAACATTTGTTAGTAAGCCGCACTTACATATAATAGCACACCGAAATATTTTATCATAGTCGTGGTACCCATTTTGAAGAAAAATAAAATTTTCTTAAAATATTCTAAAAAAATTTAAAAACTATAAAATTCCGAGTTTTAAACAAATCCAGCCTCTTGTTTTCAAAATATTAAGTTAAAAAAAAAATGGAATATATGTAGGTACCTATGTATTAGGGTGGCGCTTATTTTTAAAAATTTTTGAATTTCTTTCGTCCCTCCTAAAAGTGATCAAGGTTATTGAAAAAAATTACGTGCAAAATTTTTTTGAAATCGGTTAACGTCGACAGGTGTTGACAAGCACTTGAAATTTCCCATTCAAAATACATGCAGATTTTTCAGTCTTTTCCTCAAAATTTTGGAAATAGTTTGAAAGTGGTTGGAAAATCTTGAAAATTGGTACCTATATTAAGTACCATAAGGAGTACACATAACAATATTTTCAATTTTTTTAAACAATATTTACCCCGTTTAAAATAACAACGAATACCCAAAAACAACTATATGAACTGAAAGAAATTCAAAAATTTAAAAAATAGGTTACACCCTACTATGTATCCAAACAATTTTCTTCTTTTGAAGGTGAGAATGACCAAAACACGCTATGTACCAAGTGTGAAAAAACTTAGGCTGCGGCTCAACTAACAGATAGACAAACATATAGAGACACACCGACCGACAGGCAGATAGGCAAACACAAATTTGAGACCCATTTTTTTGTTCTCCTATATATATCGCAAGTAAAGAGCAATTATTGCTCCCACGTCCGGTCCTAGACATTAAACTCCTTGGAACCTCTCATTATTCATTGTCACTATATTCTAGGGCTAGGCCAACTGTTAAAATAATTTTTGCTCAGGTTGTCTAAGTATATGTTTTGATTTCTTCCTAAACCATAACGAACATCACAGAGAATACTAATTTACAATTTTTTATGTCGACAAATGTCAAATGCACAAAACAATAATATCATCGTTTATGTTCATTGATTTTGCAGTCTTCTTTCTAATTAGAAAATATTTCTCCTCCTAACAAACAACATAATCGTCTTACTTGAACAATTTTCTAACTTTCAACTAAAAATCTTATATTTTCGTTCCTATAACAGAACAAAATATTTGCATCTTCAATTTCTGTACTTTTATCAATGGAAAGTTCATTAGTATTTTGCATCTCAATTATTTACGTTTAAATACAAGAATAGTTACCTCTAGGCAAATTTCATGCATCTTTGAATTCAATTTTGATGATAAATGATGCTTAAAGAAAAAATTTTAATGAAAATGAATCTAAACCCTCGAGGAAAGAATAATTTTATATTCTATGTATTTGTATGTGTGTATGTATGTTTCCCTAAGGATAACTAGGTATTATGGAATGTCTGCTAAATTTCTCATGAGTTTTGAATAAAACAAAAGGATTTTTATTCAAAGAAGGGGAAATATATTAGTTCTCTTGCAGAATCTGGAACTTAATATAAACTTTGAAAATTTTGGTAAAGTTTAAATTAAATTTTTATTAAACAAAAAATACACAAAGAGAAATTTATAGGAAAGGATATACTTATGCTACGCTCCCGTTCACAACTACTGCTTTGTTTGCTTTATAAGCTCAATTCAAGCAAACACTAAAAACTATACTAGTATAATAATTTAAATACAAAATTCAAAGCCTTAAGTCATTTAAGTGTGAAGAAAATTATTATTTGGAGTTAAAATTGCAATATACCGCTAGATGGGAGAAGCTTGAATTATTATTTGATTTGAATGCATTCGGGAAATAAAGTCACCCTCAGGGATCCCAAAAATGGATACGACTATGTAGCTATACATATGTTTACCATGGCCAACGTAAAAACCCAAATAAAAATAGCTGGATTGCTTTCCAAAGCAATAAACGCATCTTTAATGGACTCCGATAAGAAGCTGATGATGATTTTTCCCTCCTGCTATTCAAGTTGGATTTTGAAAGCAGCTCGGTACCGATTCAATACTGGCGCCAACCACAGTTCACTTGGTTCTGCCGATTTGCCAATGCAATCTGCATATAAAAGTAGTTGAATGTACTTTTGATAAATTGTTCCAGTGGCCTTGAATGATTTCTCCATCGTCATCCTGCATAAGTGGATGAATTTGGCAGTGATGTCGGGATAACACATGGCTCTGCATAATTCGTCTCTTTCCATGCCTTCATATGTGGATTTAAAATCGATAGAGATATGTTGTGTATCGATCTGAGTTCCCGAGTGTTTTCCAAAATCTGTTGGAGTGTGAACATTTGAACCTGGATCGACCGACGATTGACTTGCCTTTGCCTGCCCATAAGCTACACTGATAGGGACCGATCAGACTGTTGACAAAAGATTTTCGGCGATCACACAGTCAAAAGCCGACAAGATTTTGTATGCAACGTTAAGGAGACTTATTCTTCTGTAGTTTGAACAAGTCAGAGCATCTCTTTTTCTTTGTAGATGGGGCACACTATGCTAAGGTTACATTCATCGGGCCAACCAAATTTTGCAGATTAGGTGGTGCATGCACCTTTACCAAGTCATCACCCGCTGCATTGAATAGTTTGGCTGAGAGCTGACCCTCGCAATCTAGCAGTCTTTTAGCATTCAAATTTGGAAATTGCTAACCGCACTTCAGGAAGGTCGGGTGGATGAAAATTTTGTCCATCATTATCCAAGTTGAATGGAATTTTTTGCCAAGAATCAGAATGTTGATGGCTATCTTCACTGGTAAGCAATCTAGAAAAGTGTTCCTTTTCGATCCTTAGCATTTACTGTGCATTTACTATACCATGTTCCTGTTCTCGTGGCAGGCAAAAGTTCTGGCGATTTCTTGCGATCTTGGCTTTTTGACATCAAATCTTTTAACAGCATCTGATAATAAATAAAATAAATTGGGTGCCGCAACAGCTCGTGGAGAACCAGGGCCTAGTGACTTATAACTCTCAACCATTGCTGTGTGCGTGTTGTCGGCAGGAATGGAGGGTACCTTCTGTTTTTTTCCGAGTCCGAACGGCTAAATGAGAAGCACTTTTTCATGAAAAGTATACTCTTGGAGGATTTGTCAGTTCCTCGCAAGAGGCAGTACCTTGGATAAAACATTTCTATTTTTAGGTGGCATGGCTGGGAATGGAACCCACACCTTCAGCATGAGAGTCCTACGCACTAACCATCATGCCACGAGGGCGTAGTAGATATCCGCATACGTTCAAGTCTATGTTTGTCTCTCGGAACATTCCTACATATAAGATAGGTACCTGGAAGCATATCTGGCGTCTATCGCGATATGATCAATTTGGTTGACTTGATCACAAGATCATCAAGAAGTGTCTACTCCCTGTTTTGTTTACTAGGGTATGAGAAACGATTACCAGCTATGATGATATTTAACCCCGTCTCGAAGTCCACCATCCTGTTCCTGTTATCGGAAGTTTCTGTGTCCTCCACTGTCTGACTCAAAAGTGCCCTTCTTTCCAAATCTGGCATTGAAGTCTCTTTTTTGGCGTCCTACTTCGGGCAACATGGAATAATTTCTTCGATGACTTAGAAGAACGTTCTAGAATTTCAACTAATAGCTTTCTGAACCTTGACAACGTCTCTAAATGGCTTGACTGTCAACAGAACACATAGGTTTTTACATTAAGTGCGATACAACATACAACTTCCTAGGGTACCACAACGGATCTACATAAATCTAAGTGTGACGGTAACAAGATCAATTGTCAGCCAGGTTTAACCTAGCCTAACCTACTTCGGGCACATATCATTCGCCGTGCTCTGCAGGAGATCGTAGAATGCTTATATGGTTGAGTCTTCTCCCTTTTCTGTAGTGCTTGGATGCAAATCAGCGTGATGTTCTATGATTTGGCTTTAATGCGGGGATTGTGACCAGGTCCTCTTCCTTTCACTTTGAAAGCAAAAGACTTCTTGCCTAAGTCTTCCTCTTAGCACAAACTCACAACAAAATCTCCGCTGATTCTACTTCTATTAGAACTTTCCTATAGAAAATGTCATAAGATTTCATCCCTCGTATGCCCTCTTTATCACATCGAACTTCCTGGATATCTTTAACGTAAGTTTTAAGCCTATTCAAAATCTCCCACTAATTGTTCGACAGGACGACGTGGTTATTCAGAGAAATCAAGTTCTCATCCACCACCAGCTGCATTTAGGACCGTTACCGAGCAACAAGCTGTATTAGGACGTCATTCCACGTGCTGATCGGAAATTCCATGTTCTTGTTTTGTTTGATGCAGTCGTCAATATTTAAGTCATCCGTGTCAGCAAGACTTGTGGTTGTTGTTTCGGAACCAGTATATCTTACATGGCAGGGAAGTTACCCTGACGGGCAACTCCCATCGTGGAGGACAAGACCCTTAGGTAAGGTTAGGTTGAAGTGGCTGTCAGTCATGAAAACTGACACACTTAGACCATAAGTTGGCCCATTGTGATACCACAAGAATCTGGGAAGCCTTTTTCCCTACTCGATGAACCATTTGGAGCTTCTTATGAAGCGTAACAGTTTACCTATGTCAACATTTACTAAATCACTAGGATCATTGAAGTAGAAATCTCCAAGACAAGACCCTTAAAAATAACTTTAAGAGTGGAGACCCAGATAAAACCGCTCCTTATAGGCTTGGAGTTTTCACACAATGAGTTTAAGAGTCTTCAGGTTTTTAATACAAACATTTTAGCCTCTCCAACTCCAAGTATCTAAGGCACATAATACTGTATTTTCCTGTTCATTATAGAATATAGTTGATATCCTTTCAGAATTCGTATTCATGATGCCAAAGTTCTATTCATTGCAGTTCCCCACAATTCATCTGTCTATGTTTTCTACCATTGGTATTCCACTTTCCTACACCCAAAGAAATAAAAATATCTTTACCAAAATCATAAATTCCACATACACTGCATTTTCTACCTTCTATCAATACATCTTTTTGTCCATTCATTTCATCCTCTTCACTGTAAATTCTTCATCTAACTTCATGAAACAACAATGTTTATCTTCTATAACAGAAGAGATTTTACCTTTTCTATTCAATTGGACTAAGCTGATAAAAAGTACCTTTAGAAAGAAGAAGAAGTATCTAAGAAACACATTCGATTTTGGTTGTTACAAAATTTATGATCTCACAATATTGCATTTTTGTTTCTTTCACAACAATCTAACCCAAATTCCTTAACCAAAAATAAAAAAAATATCTCAATACAGCTAACTTAGCTATAAGATCCTTTTTGCTTTTACCTTCAAACCACAATTGAATTTATTTCAACCTCATAAATCGAATTGAGTTTGTAGATGCGCCAAACCAACCACCCAAACCTATAGAGAGATCCAAAACTCTATAAATTCAAGACTCTTGTCTTGCAAAGGTGGAGTTGGAGTAACGAGCTTTATTACTACACCGGCTACTCGCCACAATAAAAGATAGAGAAAAAGTGTTTCTTATTTATTTATTGCCCAGGACCTCTTTATGAGACATAGAAACAATATATTTCAATATGTTGCACCTGCAATACATATACTCGAATAATTCTAAATTGTTATCTATTATTCACTTGAGTTTGTAATATATGTGGGTATCTATTCATTCATAGGTGATTTTTGTCATTGTTCAAAACGAGTATCTAACTGAAGAAACCTTTAAGGTATTGATTTTGTTCTTAAATCCACAGTTAAGAGCTTTTTAAAAAAGATTTAGTTTCCGATACTGCAATGAAATTAATTATAAAAAATATAAAAGGAAGTTAAAACCTTTGATTGAGAAGGTTTTAGGAACTCAACACTTTAGAGCTTTCACTTTCAAGACCGATAATAAAGGCATAAGAATTTAATCTTTAATAGAAATAGAAATTGGATGTGGAATCAAAGCGAAAGTAACGACGGGAAACAACTGGTTTGACATCAATTTTTACATGCGATACCTTATCGCAAAGTTTAAACAAGTTTCCTCAACAAAAAAAAAATAACTTTTAGGAAAGGCTACCTTAGGTTTCTCAAAAAATGGTTAAGACAAATTTTTCTAATTTTTGATTGTCTTAATATGCCAGATATTAAGTTTTTGTATGCAGAAGTTCCCAAAAAGTTCAAATTGTAACTTTTTTTTATTGTTATTTTCAGAAAAGTATCTTTTGGATAGAAAAAATTTTTTTGGGAAAAATGATTACATATTTCGAAAATATCTTGCTCTATTTTTTTTTAAATTAGTACTGAACGTTTTTAAACGCTTTTAAGAATACCTACATTTTGAAAAATATTTTACTTTTAACTAATAAGTAATTACACTATACACGGTTACGCAGTAGCACGGTTAAAAAATTACACGGTAACACGGTTACATGGTAACACGGTTCCACGGTAGCGCGGTAACACGCTTACACGATAAAACGGTTACACGGTTACTCGGTTAACATGGTTACATAGTAACACGGTAACACAGTTACAAGGCTAAACGTTAATACGCTAATACGGTTACATGGTAACACGGAAGCATGGTTACACGGTAATGCGGTAATACGGTTACACGGTTACACGGTTTCACGGTAACACGGTAACATGGTAACACGGTTACACGGTAGTACGGTGACACGATTAAATGGTAACACGGTTACACGGTAGTACGGTGACACGATTAAATGGTAACACGGTAGCAAAATTACACGGTAACACGATCACACGGTCATACGATAACAAAGTAACATGGTTACTCGCCACCACGGTAACACGGTGGCACGGTTACACAGTAAAACAGTAACCCGGTTACACGGTTACATGGTTACACGGTTACATGGTTAAACGGTAACACGGCTACACAACATGGTTACACGGTAATACGGTGACACGGTATTACGGTTACACGATTATACGGTAATATGGTCTTACGGTTACACTTTTACACTATTACTCGGTTACACGGTTAAACGGTTAAATGGTTATACGGTTACACGGTGACACGGTTATACGGTAACACGGCGGCGTGTCAGTCGGTGTTTTCAAATTAAAATATTTCCTGATTTTTTTTCTTTCTCATAAAAACAAACTCTGCAAATTTCATCTAAATGAACAAATCCCTCTTAAAGAAATCAAAAAATTAAAAAAAGTGGGCGTGTCAGGAGGCGAATTTAATAAAAACTTACCATCGATTTTGTTTACTGGCTTATACAGTGTGTCCCGCACCTGAGTGGAAGTATTTTAGGGTTGGGTTCCTGGGTATATTCTAAGAAAAAAACTGTATAGGGGGAAAGTTGTATCTCCCCTCTCTGAGGCAGGGGGGGCAGTTTCTGAAAAATTGACTTAAAATGCCAAAAAAAAACATTTAAAATCAACGAAAACACATCTAATAATGTGCTATAATTTTTTTGAAAGCTAATACCCCATTCTTGCATTTGGTTTTCAAATCAAGTTCTCTAAGCGAATAGTTTTTGAGAAATTAAATTTCAAAGTCAAATTTGTTTAAAAAAATTGTGATTTTTTTTTCTTAAGTCGATATTTTTCAAAATTTTACGTAATTAAGTGCTATTTTTGTGTTCAATAGTCATTGCGCTCATTTATTTTTAGTCCATTACCGAAAGCTAAATGTAAAAATCTATATTTATCTTTTGAGAAATTAAGAAAAAACGAAAGGTACTTTTACCAAAAAAGCCCGAAAAAAGGGTTAAATTATGGATAATTCATGAATTTTTCGGGCTTTTTTGGGAAAAGTACCTTTTGTTTTTTCTTAATTTCTCAAAAACTAAGAAAGATTTTTACATTTTGTTTTCGGTAATGGATTACAAAATAATGAGGGCAATGAATATTAAACAGAAAAACAGCACTTAATTACGTAAAATTTTGAAAAATATTGACTTAAGAAAAAAAAATCACAATTTTTTTAAAAACCAAATGCAAGAATGGAGTATTAACTTTCAAAAAAAAAAAATATAGCACATTATAAGATATGTTTTCGTTGATTTTTAATGTTTTTTTTTAATTTAAGTCAATTTTTCAGAAACCCCCCCCCCCTGCCTCAGGGAGGGGAGATACAACTTTCCCCCATACAATTTTGTTCTTAGAATATATCCAGGAACCACATTTTAAGATACTTCCACTCAGGTGCGGGACACCCTGTATAAAAAAATTTTGAAAATTCCATATATGTAAATCATTGCAGCAATTTCTCAGAAGCCAAACAAAAATGAGTGTGGCAGTATTAGGATGCTACTTATATTATTTTTTCAATTATTGTTTCTTATTCAAATAAACACTGAATATATCATCAAACTCATTTAAATCGTTTCCGAGAATTAGAGCGAAACGAATCGTTCTCTAGAAACCAAGAAATAAAAAAAAATTGGGTGTGGCACTTGGCGGATTTTGCGAAACATAATTTCTTATTTTTTGTTTCTACTTCATGGGAGCAAACTCTAAAAATTTCATCCAAATCTTAGGAGTGTGACGGATAGTACAAGCTTATCACTTTAATTGACAATTTCATAAACAAACACTAAAATTAATTTTATCTAAACTGCTTCTAAATTATATCAGACATGTATAATTTTTCAGTTTCACCATAATGTAGAAAAGAGATTTTAATTTGACTGAGTTTGCTCACATCCCTGGATTCAAAAAAAGATGTTGTTTCCCTCGCACGTGCGAAGTTTATGAGAAAAAGCATTATGGATGAGGGACAATTATTCTGACAGCAAAATATCAGCTGTTGTTGACTGGAATGGCTTAACAAAAAAGACTTTAAAAACGAGTTTCTAGTTTACAAGGACATTTAAAATCTTTTTCGATATAAAGCATTTGGTGGAACCGAAAAATATCTTTTAAAGGCTAAAATGCTTTTTAAATAATTAAAAGCCTTTCGTGAAATCGGCCATACATCTACTGTGTGACGGGCGGTTCAAGACATTACAGAAAGGTTTGTGACAGGTAGTCCACACTTATAGCCATTCCACACTATCCCACTGAGTATTAATACATGTCAAAAAAGTGTGAAGAAATCATGTATAATAGTGTGGAAACAAAATATGAAATTTCATCACACACAACTTGACAGCGCATCCGACACGATTTGACATGTGTTAATACATGGAAATATTTAGGATCGGTTCTAAAACTATCACACTTTCTATCCCACTAGGGCGTTTGAGGTTATGGTGAATCTGATTTTTTGATGCAAGTGTGGAAGAAAAATATGAAAGTCAGTTACATCACACAAATTTGGCAGTCGTATGAAATTTCTTCCCACTTTATTTTGACATGTGTTAATACTTTGTGGGATAGTGTAGAGGCACTTTAACTACTTAAAATTTACTAAAATTTACTCCTTGCCGACTTTCAAACAGCTTGAAACCGATTTATAGTCCGAAGTCCACACTTGAAAAATTGTACTGGTCCGCACCAAATCTGGCGGTCTGAAACTGTTTGAAACTGTTTGGGACTAAACCAAGGAACAGGGTTTGTGTGACGAGCGGTCCACATTTACCAAAATGACATGCTGGTTTGCGAGAGGTAGTCCACATGAACCACAGGCACTTATCGTGTGACGATTTTCTATGTGACAGATGGTCCACACGGAATATAAAACATGATAAGTACGACCCATGTTCGACGATACGTGTGACATCAAGATATCACACCAACGTATATTTAGTATGGTGTTATGCCTAGCGTAAAGTGTCTTAAACACAAAAGAAAAATCACTATGTGACGTGTTTCCCTATCCCCCTTAAATTCTGGGCGAAGGTCTATAAAAATAAATAAATAAATTGGGTGCTGCAACAGCTCGTGGAGAACCAAGGCCTAGTGACTTACAACTCTCAACCATTCCTGTGTGCATGTTGTTGGCAGGAATGGAGAGGACCTACAGTTTTTGCCGAGTCCGAACGGCTAAATGAGCAACACTTATTCATGACAAGTATACTCTTGGAGGATTTGTCAGTTCCTCGCAAGAGGCAGTACCTCGGATAAAACATTTCTGTTTGTAGGTGGCACGGCTGGGAATCGAACCCACACCTTCGGCATGACAGTCCTACGCACTAACCATCATGCCACGAGGTACTACGAAGGTATATGGTCTAGACTCTAGAGCCGTGTTTCCCAACGTGGGGCCCACGCCCCACAGGGGGGCAGTTCGATTTTGAGGGAGAGCAATATTAGAATTCTGATGCATTTCAAACGTTTTAGATTTCTTAGTTAAATAAGTACGAAGGAGAAAATATTTCACTCTTGCACTCATTTAATTTAAAAAAAAAATCTTGACTTAATCTTGACTTGTGCAAACTTTCGCTTCTGCCAAACTGTGAATGTTTTTCCCAGCTATTTTATAAGGAACAAAATGAAAGCCATGGAGACTTATACTTCACACTGAAGTACGATGGCTATTGAAAATGTTTGAAAAGATTTGCGGAACTTTTTGATTCTGTTAAGCGACAAACCGAAAATGAAAATTTTTAAACGGTCGATGGTAAGGTTTTATTCGTCAGTTATCTATTTAGTCGATGTTTTTGAAAAAGTAGATACATTTAAAAAGCAACTTTAAGGAATTATTGATTATTTACAACACACATTTTAACAGGTGTCATTGGCTCCGAAAATGTGAAGTGACTGAAACCGTTAAAAATATATTCCGTCAGCTTTCTGTCAAAACCTGGCAAGTCTGCTCTGAAAAATTGTTAGAAGACACAAAAAGCTAATGTAAAATGTAATAAAATGGAGTTCTTTGATCTGGTTGATAGAACCAAAAGAAACCATAACACACTTGACAGTCAAGTTAGCACTACCACCCCTCAAACAGGATAAAATGAAGTCAAAAAAGAAAAATGAATATGTGAGAATTTGTCGTAAATATATCGTAGGAGAAAAAAATTGTCGCACTTATTTTTTTAAATAACCCAAAATCAATTTTTTCCATTTTTTTTGCCAATAAATCCAGCAGAAAACTTTTTATTCTTTGTGTTTTTTTGGTATGAAATTTGTTTAAACAATTGTCGTAATATGTCTTTAAATAAGTTGTGCCAAAAAATAATTTGTCGCACCATTTTTTCTATAAAAAATTCCTTGAATTTGACAAAAACCGTTAAAATTGCATTTTGCTACCAAAAAACACAAAAAATAAAAAGTTTTCATATGGTACCTAGTGCTGGATTTATTGAAAAAAGGGGAAAAAATCGATTTTTGGAATTTTTTTAAAAAATAAGTCCGACATTTATTTCTTTTACGATATATTTACGACAAATTTACATATTTCACATATTCCTTTTTCTTTTTTGAGTTCATTTTACCCTATTTTGAGGGGTGGTAGTGCTAACTTGACTATCAAGTTAGCATTACCAGGGGTTAATTTTTAAAAAAACAAGCGCGACAATTTTTTTTTCTTTCACGACAAATAATCCAATTATTAGATTATAAAAATTTTGATGTGGTAATGCTTACTTGACGGACCTTAAATTACGAGACATTGATATTTAAATTTATTTGCGAGATTTTGACATAGAACCGATGATTTATTGGATGGTGTTCAGAACAGCGTCAAGTGAGTCGACTCATTTTGACGTCTCTTTTTTTTTAAAGGTGCGGCAAGAGTTAAAAAAAAATAAAGGCCTCTGCCTCACTTGGCCATCTCTTTCTTTCCCAGAGATCAGAGTGAGATAAAAATGAGAGACATCAAAGTGAACACCGTCTTGAACATCTGGAAAATTTATCACCGGACTCAAAAGGAAGATTTTTTTTGTTTCTGGTGATTTCTTCCTAATTTTTAATCATTCAAGTTTTTAGTGAACATTTCAAATTGTTTAATGTTAAAAATTGTCTAAATATAATTTTTGGGGGACATACGAATTATGTAAAAGTTTTCGTGGGGCATAGCACAAAAAAGGTTGGGAACCACTGGTCTAGAGTAATTTTTCCGGAAGTCATCGAATGAAAATGACAGTGGCCGCGTTCAAGTTTCAATGGATAGCCTATCTAGGATAGCTTTGTTTCCATCATGTATGTGTCTGAACTCCAGTCAGCTGTTGTTGACATTTCTCATAGGATAGCTTCGTATCCTAAAATTTTAAGGATAGCTTCGGATCTCTTTTCTGTCAACAGCTATTTCGTCATCAGCTGTGTTTTAACAGGGGACTACAACAACACAAACCTTTCCTGATCGCTTTAGTTACGTGTTTGAATGCGGCCAGTGATACCATCTGGACACATGTTTTCCTCTGACTTCTTAGTCTGGGTCGGTCTGGGCTGGGACTTTGTTCGTGATTTTATATATTTTTTCGCTTTTCTTTAAGACCAATTGAATTTGACGGAGAAGGGCTGAACTCAAGCCACTGTTGGTGTTCATATCACCAACATGAAAAAAATCGCGTGCGTGACTGGGTTCGACAACGATATGCACCCCTGCCTGACTGTTAAGTGTTAGTAAAAATGGATAATTTCAAAAATCATGCAAGTAAAGAGGTGGCAGTTTGAAATTCAGCCACGTTTATGGAAAATGGTAATGGGAAATTTTTTCACAAGAGTGCGCATGAGCCATGTAGGTCATTTGTCCGATTTGCTCTTCCATACATAACCTTATCTTGTGAATAAAAAAAAATAACAGTCTGAAAAAAATTCTACATTTTTATTTTTATTTTGGATCACCCTTTACATTAGAAATAAAATTCATATTTCAACGTTTTTCTTAAAAGAAAAACAATTTATTTTCTGTTGGAGGATCTCAAAGCTAGGCTTGTATAAGAACTTTAAATCTATATTTTTATTGAGTCTGTCCCCCTCCCCCTTTAGATCGACATCCTGCATACGCTCTTGCTTTGGATGTCTTTTGATTGACTTTTATGTCCTGAAGTCTTAAATTTAACCAAGCAATTCGATTAAGGAAACAAAATTATAGATGGTGAAATGTTAGACTGGAGCTTAATAAAGATGAATATAACAATCCTGTTTTATGTAAATTAAAAATTCCCCTTCCTTTATTTCAACAGACCTTCAATTATATCGGCTTCATTAAAATTCATATATATTTTTCCATCTTTCAAGTTGTAGATACATATACATAGGTACATTCATAGGTAGTTAAATTTTTTTATCTTGAAAATATTCGCATAAAATCTAACTCCTGTGTGTAAAATAAAATTCTAAACGAAAAACAAAGATTTTTGTTTCTTATAACATAACTAAACTCAATTTTATTTAATGTTCAATTATATTTCTCTTATCACAAGAGATTCACATTTAATCCTTCTCCCTTAATGGTCTTGTGAAACGTTGGTTGGTGTCGTTAAAGTTTTATATGAAAACCATTCTTTTAAGTGCTTGTATATGAAGAATGTTACATATTTTTTTTTTTACGACCAAAACTTCTTTAATTGGCACTTTTATAATCTTTCCATCTTCTGTCTAGAGGTACATTACGTTTATAATACCATAACGTCTTTGGTTTGCTTTTTGGAATAAAATAATAATTAAACATATTTAATGTTTCTTTCAAAAACCATTAATCACAAAAACTTTGACTCTGATTATCCTTAATTCGTTGGAATAATCAATGCAAACTCATAAATCGTCCTCGTAGACTTCAAAACACAAATTAGCATAGCATAGCATGGATATCGATACGGATTTTGTGGTGGCAATGGCAGTAGGTATTGTTGGGATAAAATAGGATCGAACTTTATTTACTGTTACTTCTTCAATTTTCTCAGGTTTTCTCCTATCAATTTATTTTAAGAAAAACAAATATTTGAGTTATGTCGCATTAGACTCTGTCGCACATAAATCGCATTACCTACACTTTTCCCTGGCCCCTATAGCAAATTAATCGATATATTGGATGCCAAAACAAAAAAGTTTGGTGGTTTGGGTTGGGTTCATACAATACTTGATTGCTTCTATACAAAAGGTTTCTAGGGAAACTTAAGTCATTCATTGATTTGACATTTTTCCAGTGAATATACAACATTTTAAGGCGTAACCCACAAAGAAAAATGAAAACAAGAACACAAAATATGTTTAAAAACTTAAAAACATTTTTTTTATGATATGAATGCTTATTTCAACATCACTCTGAATTGGACATCATTTCTAAAGAGATTTACTTTGAACTGGCTGGTTAGGCCTGTTCGCACTCACTATTATTCATTTGGCAGTGTTTTATGAATATTTTTTTTTTTTTTTTTGTATCGAAACTCTTTAAGTTCAGTCCTTTTAGACCAATTTTCAAGAAGATCCATGTTTATTAGCGTCGCTAATGAAAAATTAAATTCACGAGAGATTCGCTTGTTAAAATCTTGTTCTTATGATTCAGGACTTTGAAGGGATTTAGGATTGATGGGGTGATATAACTAGTTTTGATGAGTTTTGACATTAAATGATGATTCTATTATTTTGACAGGAATTGAAACAGACTGTATGTACCGTAAAACGGGTTTACCTTGGGGTGACTTTGCGCCAAGGCAAAAGTATGTAGAAAGTAAATTGTGGTTTTGTATCTTAATGCTAGCTAGATGCTAGTATCTCCTGGTGGCCGAATTTCATCGATTTATTGATGTTATGTTAAATTAAAACTTATTTGTTTTTAATAAATGAAGCGTTTTAATTTTTAGCTTTTAAATTCGTTATATTTTAGAAGCTTTCAATGAAATAAAAAACGCTTTTTGGTTTGCTTGTTTAAAAAAAAGTGTTCGCTATTTTTTGAATATACTTTTCATAGCATTGATATTTTTGGAGCAATTTTAGTGAAATACCTTGACAACATTGCTCCAGATCTTCAAATAAAAACATAATAAGAATTAGAACTTTTGGCTGACTCAAATTCATAAGGTTTCTAGGGAAACGTACATTCTATAATAGACGTCCATTGATTTGATATTTTCAATAAAAACAACATTTTAGAGCGCAACGATCACAGAACAATAAAAATAAGAACACAAGATATGTTTAAAAACTAAAACCCATTTTTATAGCGTGAGTCCTTACATTAGGTACTACGGACTCCAGAGTCTGGACTGGACACAATTTCTAGAGGATTTATTTGGAATTGGCTGACTATGGCTGTTTAGTCCTGTTCGCACTCACTCATTATTTCATTATTCATTTGGCAGTAATTTATGAAAGTTTTTAGTATAGGTACTCTTCAATTTCATTCTTTGTATACTTATAGTCTGGTCAGGAAACCGAATCCTATGTGTTTTTTGGCGAGGACCTTTTTTTATGTTTGGAATTTGTTTTTGAGATGGAATGGATGAAATTTAGCCCAGAAGTCATTTTTGTAATCCCGTCACTTGGCCACCATTTTGAAAATTGGCGCCCAATCTGGGCCAAATGGTAAAATAAAGAGAAACTCGAAAATTAATTGGAAAACTTCCATAGCTAAAATAACGGTTGATTTCTTAAAATATAGGTGTAGGTGTAGATGCACCTTCCGTTAAAATTTGAGTTAAGGCACTTTTCGCAAACATACTTTGTTGTATGTCTATGGGTGGAACCTCGATTATTTTGAAGATTTTTGATGTTTTCAACCTAAAAAAGGGGCGGAAACGTGTCCAAATACGAAACGCGTAGAGAGGAAAAAATAATGAGATATGCCTTAATTACAGTGTTGCCACTTTTTGGGAAAATACTTTCTTTTAAGTCAAAGGTTGGGACTTCTACTTTTTCTGTATAGTTTGTAATATTTTGAACATGAAAAATGTTGTTGAAGTGCAGCCAGATGCCAAACGCATATTGGGAATGTAACGGTCTATGTCTTAAAAGCTAGGTGTTGAGAAGAAGCACCTCCGGTTAATATTTAAGTTTTACCGCTTAAAGAGAACTTTTTTGATGTCAAAGAGTGGAATTTCCACTTTTTTGGTAGTTATTAATATTATTAGCTTGCAAAAAAAACCATGGATTGTAAAAATAACGGTTGATGCCTTCAAAGGCAGATGTTGAGTAGAACCACCTTCGGTTAAAATTTTAGTATTTCCACTCTTGAGGAACATTCGTTTTTTGATGCCATAGCATGGGATTTCCACTTTTTTTAAGTCTTTAATATTTATAACGGGAGAAAAGTTGAGGAAATAGCTCCAGTTGCCAAACGCATGTTGGGAAAAAAGTTGAAAGTTTTTTCCTGTTCAAAATATTCAAGATTTTCAAAAACATGAAAATCCATGTATAAAAAAAAGTATATTCCCGAAAAGTGGCATAACTGACATTTTTACCGAAGGTGGTTCTGCTCAACAACTTGCCTTCAACCGTTATTTTCTTGATATGAATTTGGTACCTGGAGGCGTTTCTACAGCTTTTCATGTTCAAAATATTTAAAACTACCGAAAGAGTGGAAGTCTATGTGGAAATCCTAAACTTGTCCCTGAAAAGTGGCAGCATTGAAATCTTAACAGAAGGGCATTTACTTAACACCTATTTTTAGAAATATAAATTTTTATTTCCTAACACGCTAGAGGTGTTTCCGCAACTTTTTTCATGTCTAAAATACTAAAATTGATCATAAAAGTTGAGGTTCCACCCGTTGACATTAAAAAAAGGATTTTCTTAGAAAGTGGCAAAACTGATATTTTACCCAAAGGTGCGTCTACTCAACAAAAGTTTCTTAAAATATCAGCCATTATATTAGTCATAGAAATTTTCCAAGTAATTTTCGAGTTTCTCTTTATTTTACCATTAGGATCAGATTGGTCACCAATTTTCAAAATGGCGTCAAAAAAACAGTCTTCCGAGTCCAAGATACCAAACGATGGATGTGATATGTGCACAGGTGCTTACAGTGCGTCGGCCAGTCAAACAAGTACTGTTGTGCTTTGATCCCTGTCAATCAATATGAAACAGAAATAGATTCTTCCCCTGACATGCCGTGACTGGATACGTCCTCTTAACAACCAAACATTGCTGTCACAAAGCCTAGATTTAATATGGTATTATCTTGATATAATATATTATCTTGCTCTTTCGTCAAATAGCCGTGAAACAGCGCGGACCCTGCTAAAATGGCATCAAAGGTATCTCGCATGATACCCTCTACGAGGCAGTCAATGCTACCCTCGAAACTTCCTTGAAGAAGAAGCGTAAATTCTTGGAAACTGTGGAACTCCAAATTGGTTTGAAGAACTACGATCCCCAAAAGGACAAGCGTTTCTCTGGCATCGTCAAATTGAAGCACATTCCCCGTCCAAAGATGAAGGTGTGTGTTTTGGGAGATCAACAGCATTGCGATGAAGCCAAGGTCAACAACGTCGAATGCATGGACGCTGAGGCACTCAAGAAGCTGAACAAGAACAAAAAGCTCGTGAAGAAGCTATCCAAGTCATACGATACTTTCTTGGCCTCCGAGTTTCTGATCAAACAGATCCCACGTCTGTTGGGGACCGGCTTGAACAAGGCTGGCAAGTTCCCTGGTCTGTTGTCTCACCAGGAATCGATGATGGGAAAGATCGATGAGGTCAAGGCCACCATTAAGTTCCAAATGAAGAAAGTATTGTGTCTGTCTGTCGCCGTAGGCCACGTAGACATGAAACCCGATGAATTGGTCCAGAACATCCATTTTTCGATCAATTTCTTGGTCTCCCTGCTGAAAAAGCATTGGCAGAACGTGCGTTTGCGTTCCCTGCAATTAAGTCATCCATGGGACCACCACAGCGATTGTACTAAGTTTAATTTGTAAAATGAAAAATACAGAACCCGTTTTTATATTTCAATTGTGTAAAGACCATTTCGTAAATGTTCCCCATAAAGATTTGGCAAGTTTAATTTGGTAGGAACCTAAAGTTAACTTTTTCACATCAGTTTCTGTGAGTCGTGGAAAGTCTGGAATGTTAAGGTCAAAAATAAATCAAAACACAAACGTTCACGCAGCACGCACATAATCAACCAGCGCAGGTTGACCTTGAAGCATATCATCGGTCAAAAGGTGACTTTGATACCTTCGATTAAGAAGCCCACGTCGAAAAATAACATATAAATTATAATGCCCTTCCATTTAAAATTACAACCGAGCAAAAAAAAAAAGGAAATAACCGTATGAAAATGGATGTAATAGAGCTTTCAAGGTCAACTCTTAAAATGCAGTCTGCACAACACAGGAGCCAACTAGCGATTGATCTATTATATAATATATATATATATTTTTATACCTCCTCCACCCACCTCTCTTCACATATTTTTTGAGTTCCGCTGCGTTTGTAAAGTCTTTCATATCTTTTCTTACTTTGTTCTACTACATATTATGCCGGATTTACACGATTGGAAAGCTGCCAGTATAATGACAAAAAGAATGAATTTGTCCATTCTTTTGTTGTTGCTTTGTCATTATACTGGCAGTTTTCCAATAGTGTAAATCCGGCATTATGCCTATAACTTTTTTTCTCACGGCGAATTGAAACTTGCCAACAAATTGATCTACGCAAAAATACCTTTTCAATGATATATGACTCGTCCTTATTGGTTTGAGGGCCAGCTCCCATACAAAAATTGCCATTCTCCTTTCATTTATATCAAGAATTGATGCGGAAAATAATGAAGAAGACCGACCACTCTGCGCCATTGCGCATTCGCTTCGTCGGTGCCATCAACAGTACACTCGTAGCTTATGCTTATGCCACAAGTTCGTTTGTTGAATTTGAAGTGATTTAAAATACAGACTTGTACCAAATTTAGAAAAGCTTATCCATAATTTTTTGCAATGTTCCCAAGGAATTAGAATTAATTTTAGAGCCACTCGTTTAAAATGTTTTGATTAAAAATTACTTCTGGACCAAAACTGAAAGAAATTTTAGAATTTTGACATTTAACAAAATATAGTTTTAATAGTGTTGATTTTTGTTCTGGTTGTATTATTTTAATCTGACATCGGGGTAAGAATTCTGATAGATGGAAACTGGAAAAAACCATTAAATTACCATTATTTATTGAATTTAAGATTATTATTTTTTGTTTCATAAATAATGTTACTAGTATCTACTTAATAATAAAATTCAGACTCATTAGTATCTCCAGCAGTTGCAAAGTATTAGCTACAACAATTGATTGATTCCAAAATGTGTATACCAACGTCTTACAACTAGCTGTATAAAAATTATTCTTATTTTCTTGTAGATCGATAATATTTTTTTTTTCATCGAGAAGATAAGATTGGTAAATGTTAAGTAAAGGATGACAGCTTTTAAATAATGTTATGGTAGATCACAACAAAAACATAAATGTTAAAAAAGAGCCAAGTTCTTCTATGTACAAGAAA
The DNA here is from genome assembly GCA_963921185.1 of Dasysyrphus tricinctus. Lineage (NCBI taxonomy): Eukaryota > Metazoa > Arthropoda > Insecta > Diptera > Syrphidae > Dasysyrphus > Dasysyrphus tricinctus. Next base: position 77,677,612 of record OY992533.1, read on the forward strand.
CTTGTGCGTAAAAAGTCAGACAAAAAAAGTAATGAGATCTAAAATATAAGCCAATTTTTCAGTTCATGAAGTTTTACATATGGGCGATTCCGCTAGAGACGATTTTCGGCATCAATTTTTAAATTACAATATTTTTTACTTTTTTTTAATAACAATGCAAAGTAGAAGGACTTTATTTATTAACAAAAATAAATTTTGCTCACCAAATTTATACAAAACTTTTTTTTACGGTTTGCAAAACTATCATACGAAAAGTCGGTGCAAATTGCAATTATCATGACTTTTAACAAAGCGCGAAATAGACATTACTGCCAGTTTGAGGTAATGATTAACTTGTTAGACTTGTGGTCACAAATGTGATTTAATCGTTTGTCCAAAAATATTGAAATATTGTTATTACTTTTTTTGTATTATTTATCGCAAAAAACCATGTTAGATTGTTGCACCCGCGATATAAAAGATATAAAAACATGTTTTTTTCACAGAAATAAAGTGCTATCGTTTTGAAACTTTTCTTAATCTTATACCAGCCAGACCACGGGCTTTACCATCATATTTTTTCTAGTTGTCTGAATTTAACCAAATTCCACTAGAACATTATATAATTTACAGTGCTTTTGTGCTGTTTATTTTATACGTGTCGGTAACCATCGACTAAAAATTATGCGTCTTAGAAGGGTACAACAACATCTAACTGATGAGCCCAATTGTTGTACCTGGGCGAAACGCATTTGGAATAAAGGTCGCAAAAACTTTTAAATTTGAATTTCAATTCAAGAGTCCACAAAAACAAAAATAATTAATTTTTCAATTATTTACGTTTTTATTCTTAATAAAAATTTTGTAATAATGAATAGAGAAGTGTACTAACTAGCATTATATGTTATATAATCTCTAATCCAGTTTTATCATTTTTTTTTATATAAATGTTCATTAAAGTTAGACGCGTTGCACCCGCGATAATTTGATGTTGCACCCGCGATTGCCTTATTTTCGTTTTCTAACTTTATTTTTATTTCTTTAGTTGTTTGGATATACGTCGTTCAATATATGTAATGTGAGAATAATATAATAAATGTTTTTCAATTAACAGACTTTTGTGCTTTTCGTACTATGATCCAGAAAGGTGGGCCAAATTCGTTGCACCCGCGATCGTACTTTGAAACCTTTTTTCCGACGATTTATTTATTTTATTTAAATTATATAAATTAACCCAAAATTATAAGGTCAAAATATAACCCTTCAAGTAGTACTTTCATTAAAATAAGTTTGTATTTTACTGTAAATATACTCAAAGTGAGTCTAAATGTTGCACCCGCGAGAATGGAACCGCCTATATATCAAATATCTTAATTAGAATAATATCGAAACAATTCCAAATCATGACAGAAATTTGGTATTTAATGATTACTAAATAAAATTTGGTGGGTTCACTGGTTCACTGGTCAATTTGATATAAAATTTTTTGAACTGAAAACTTGGCATATATTTTAGGTCTCATTACTTTTTTTGGCTGACTTTTTACGCACAAGTTTCTTGTACATAGAAGAACTTGGCTCTTTTTTTAACATTTATGTTTTTGTTGTGATTTCACTCCTTTTTGCAAAGATTTATTTTGCCAGATGAAAATCAAGCCCTACAGCTCTACAAAGTTTCATAATTCTAGGACAACCGAAAGTGCTCCATATAAATAATAGCAATTCTGATAAAGTGGTTAGATGGCACGCCCCCTGAGTGGAAAATTCCAAATTTTCAATTTCTTTCTTTCTAAGTACTTCAAGCCCTACCAACCTACCAATTTTTATCGTTCTACACCAATCGGAAATGCTCCATATAATTTATAAGAATTTTTAAGAATGTGGGTGGATGCCACGCCCTTGATTGAGAAATTCCAATTTTTCAATTTTTTTCCTTCTAAGTACTTCAAGCCTTACCGCTCTACCAATTTCCATCGTTCTACAACAATCAGAAGTGCTTCATATAGATTATAAGAATTTTTGAGAATGTGGGTGGATGCCACGCCCCCTGAACTGAAACTTTCAATTTTTCGATTATTTTATTTTTAAGTACTTCAAGCCCTATCGTCCTACCAATTTGCATCGTTCTACAACAATCGAAAGTGCTCCATATAATTTATAAGCATTTTCAAGAATGTGGGTGGATGCTACGCCCCCCAGCAATGGAAAACTCCAATTTTTCAATTTTTGTCTTTCTAAGTACCTCAAGCCCTACCGACTTACCAAATTTCATCGTTCTACAACAATCGGAAGTGCTCCATATAATTTATAAGAATATTTTGGAAAGTGGGTGGAAGCCACGCCCCTGAATAGAAAATTGCAGATTTTCGATTTTTTCCTTTGTATGCACCACAAGGCCTACCGTTGTGCGAAATTTCAAGATTCTACAATGTCGGGAAGTGCTCCATAATTTTGATGATCTGTCAGTGAGTCAGTCAGTTACGGTTTTTGCGATTTTTGAAGTCCTATATCTCGGGAACTACTAATGCTATTTGGTGAGCCACCTGTGTTTGATCAGCTCAGCAAATACTGCGAATTCGAAGTTTCTGACTTTATTGGTACTGAAGTTAGAGGGGGGTTGAAAATCGCCTGAGTTTGTTGCTGTAAAAAGGGTTTAGTGCCGCGAACTTGGCTTCCTTTGCTGCATGCTTTGTGAGTTGCGGCTTTAAGTGCTTATTCAAAAACAATGCCTGATGGGCGGAAAAAATAGTTGGGCCCAGGGCTTAAAATAAGTTTAATCCGTTTAATTTAATTTGCTATAGACTTTGTTTAACTTTAAAAAAAGTTTAATGAACCAGAAATTTAATATAACTTTGATTATGCTAAATAAAACAATATCTAGTATAGGTAGTTTCCAAAAGGAATCGCTTTTCAAATAATCTCAATATTTTATCTCAGTATTTCGAACAACTTTTTTAATTAAAATCAAAATAAATTTCATGAAAACCAAAAAGATATCTAAATCTTCAACAAATCCCATGAAAACACGAACCTATCTATACTTGCATCGAAATAATTATTATTCCGTTCACGCAACTTTTCTACCAAACTTTTAATTTTCGATCCTAGATAAGATTTATATATCATACCCATAGTCCCAATCCTCCACAAAAGTCAAAACTTTATCGTTTCCCTTAAGTAGCGAGGGTATGGTTGCATTGCAAAAACGATTCCATTTCAAAAACTCAAATGCGTTTTGTACAAAATTAAATAAAAATCAAAAAAACGAAAAAAAAAACTTTTTCCTCTTATTTTTGTTTTCGAGCACTTTGCTGCGTGGTGTGAAAGTTATTCTTAGATTATATCCTCCGAAAAGGACCTCAGTTTTGTTGGTTGTTGTACATATATAACCATGGAATATAAGAATGTGACACACTTGTGTAATCCATTGGCAAGTTGTCACCTTGTTTCCTTCGTAACTTTTTTTTTCTTTTTTTGTGTGTTTCCTTTTACAAAAGTCAACAGGATCGTACTGTTCCTACAATGTTTTTTAAGGACACAACGTACAACCTGGCATCATTGTTTTTCCCGGCATTGGTCCCGTAGGGCAATGGGAAAAAGTTTAGCACTTTATTTTGGCGTCGAACTACTTTTCTTAACTTTCCTTTGTTTTCCGGGGTTAAAATTTATTTTTTTGTTGTGTTTCACTGTTGATTTTGTGGATAAATAATACAATTACCCGAGTAATTGACTTGTGGATACAATTTTGTTATATGTATTTTTGTTAAAATGGTGTTTTTTTGGTTGTTGTTGTTGTTATTCTCAAAATGAAATACGAAAACAGGAACAACTTGAATAAAACAATAATAAGAATAAGACTAGAACTTTTGTCGAAGTAGGTAGGTACATAGCTGCTTTGATTTTATTTGTGTTTTCTTAGATTTGTATGCCTTGAAGTATCAAAAAAAAAAAACAAAAATTTAAGTGTTAAGATGGCGCCACATCCATCTTAGGCTTTTTGAAGAAAGAAATTACGAATAGATGCAATGCGTTTTGTTTAAAACTTTTAATGATATCGAAGATTTTATAGAAGATGGTAACTTTTACTGTGACTTATTTTGGCTTATAATCAAATTGAGAAAAAAGAATAAAAAAAAAACCAGCACCAATATACCATACCTCCCGGCATGTGGAGGCTGAAATTTGATTGAAATAATTTAAAACACACAAAAGAGCTCAAGCTCAATACGTTCCAAATATTCAGATAGGTCTTGTTTTTTCATTATCTATAGCCTTGTCAACTTGAACATTAAATTTGCTGTATTCTGTAGTTTTTTTCCCCACCGATGAGATATATAGGATATGGCCAAAGGACCTTATGACGTTAAATTAAATGCCATTTGTTCCCCAAATCACCCATTAAAGAAATTCTGGGAATAACAACACGAATGCTTTAATAACGTGTCGCAGATGACACACATTACACCGAAACGCAAAATTCTTTTTGGGAACGATTCATCGATGTCTTATAGATTTTTTTCTTACATTGGTAATGACTGGGAACTATAATTTCAATTTATGAACTCAAATGGCGTTATCTTCAATATTACTGCAGTACATACAAGTACTTAAGGTTTTCCTTCGTTTCATATCATTTCGATTCCAAGAATGAATTTCTTGATTATAAGAATCCATTTCAGCAAAAAATATTTTATTTGTATTTATGTATGGTAGACTAAGCCATCTATAGAATTTCATTATTGCAACTTCTTGCCTGCTCAAAATTGACTTTTCACAATTTGTCTGTATAAAATCATCGCATCGTTATCGCAACAAGGACTTTTGTCATGTCGAGACCCTAATATATATAAATTTGAATATAAATAGCTCATTTACCCTATAAGGAATTCATCATCAGTTGATTTCCAATATTTTTTTTCGTTCATAAATCTTTGAATCGATTTGGCTCCAACCAAGGTCTACTACTAGCAGTTGATTCAAATGAAAATGAAAAATAAGCTTCGGTTTGGAAGCATCTTTGTACCTACAACAACGTTTCAGAAATCACAATCTCTAAACGATATTCTCACATCACCTCGAATCAAAATAATGTCTTTCATTATGGGGCATATTGTCTGGAAAAGCAGCAAAAAAAAGATACGCCACCGCCCGCAATGACTTTATCGTTCACGTTGTCTCGTCTCGTGTCGGTCGTTGGTCGTCCTGTTGGATCCTGTTTTTTCCATTATCAAAAACATGGAAGACATAAAATAAATAAAGTGCACACTGGGTCGCAAGTATTCTCTCAAATTAACATTTCTTAAATTGCCTCATAATATCATAGTATTGGAATGGTGCCAAAATCGATAGAATTTAAATTAAAATAAATTTGACTTTCTAGAATTATTATTTGCATGGTTTAAAGTTACGAGCATGTGTATATTAATTAAGGTATATTATTTTGAGATCGATTATTGCAAGAAAACATATTTTCCACTCAACATAGATCGATTATTGCTTCCATAAACCCTACCTACAAAATGTAGAAAACTTTTGAAAAAAAAAAACGTTTCTGGTATTTTAAATTTTTTTTTTTAAATTTTGACACAAACCTTTTAAATAAACAAAAATTGTAATTATTATATAAACACAATTAAATAACATAATTTAGCCTTTAGCGTGTATACATTTTTGCCAAATTCCTATATTTATTAAAAATTCTTACTCAGACTGGTTATTCTATCATATTTCTGAATAAAAATAATAGCAGGGGTAAAATAGTATAAAAAGTCTTTCGAATAAAAAAACAACCGTACCATATCATGAAACTTGGTGAAAGCAGTTCATGTACCATGAGAATGAAAAATCAAAAGAGTCTATTCAAATATTTAACTTGGAAGGTGTTTTTTTTGAGGTGGGAGGGGGGAAGTTGTAGTGCATCAAAGAAAGATTAAATTTGGTCCAACCTTAGCATATGACACAGTCATGTTCTTAAGGTAGTTTTGAATGATGAATCCAATGACACCAAAACTAAGTAGATGCGGCCTCCGTGAAAAAAGTAGTTGTCATGTAAGGATGACTATATCTTCAATATAAAATTTGAAAATTATTTTGAAAACCCCTAGAAATATTTTTTTTTTTAATATTTGAAATTTTTATTTCCTTTTTTTTTGTTGGTATACAAGGTGATTCCGTCCCAACTGTGCCCAGTGCTTTTTTTTTGTTATTTAATGTAAAACATTCGTATATATTTTTGGTTGGTATTGTGTAAATGGCTTTTTAACACAATCTACATTCGATATCATAACCGCATTTGCTACTTCTTCCACATGACTTGGAAAACTGTAGTAAAAATGTCAATACCGTGGCATGTCCGTTCCTTGTTTTTCCGATTAAATCTACTTTTTTCTAATGAAGTACTTCATTGAATAGAAATGTTGTCCTTGGAAATGTTTGAGTGCAATACTTGCTTGACAAAATTATGCAAAAATTGGGTCAAAATACTTATTGCTGAATAAAATAATTGAATCGGTGAGTGGAAGAACAGTAAAAGTGCCAAATTAAAAATGTATAAGAAAAACAGGCGTAACTTCTTATTGCTCAGACAAAAAATAGATTTTTTGGTATGAAAATGTAAAACAGATTGCTTATAATTAGAAAGTTTAAAATTTATTTTTTAAAAACATTTGTTTAAGCCAATAAACAATTTATATTATTTTTTCTGCAAAGGCGCTTGTATACTGTTCTTCCACTCACCGATTCAATTGTGAATGAATGTTGTCCGAGGATTTTCTTTTATTTTTGAATTCAAAAGATTTCTCGCTGAACCGCCATTTTGTTTTAGTTTTAAGACGTTTTTATGAGGGTTTTCTAAAAGAGGCATACTATTTATGTATACATAGATAACAACAGTCGTTTCATTTTTTTTAACGTTGTTGTACTTTAAGAGTGATATGTTTTCATTCGAAGAAAGTGTGTCTAAAATTAATTTGTCAGTACCGAGGTAGTATTTTTTAAGCATGTTATAACATGTTTTTGGTTGATTATCAGAATTTTGTATTACTTTTAACGACATATGCTAAAATTGTCCTGATGGAAATTATTTTTCTCATTAGCATAGAGAAGTTAGGTCACATAAACTGTCTAAATGTCAGTACCGTTGATGTCAGTACCGGGGCACCGTGAACGTTAATTAAATTATCTGTTGCAATAATATTTACTTTCTACCAATTTTCTTTATAAAAATGGTAGCAATACCTCGAAAGAATCAAACAAAAATTATTCCGTGCAATAAAAACTAAGTAATAACCGAGCACAATGAAAAGGCATGCCATTCAGAGGAATAGGCTACAAAAATGATGAAGTTCTACATATTTAAAGAAAATAAGGGAAGTAGAAATTTCAAGAGGTCTAAACATAACAGTTAATCTAGAATCTTAACAAAAATATGGTCAAAAAGAGTGAAAACAAAATACAAATAAAAGTAAAAGAGCTTCGTTATCGTCTATTCCTGTTTTAGTAGGTTTCACCAAATTTTTGGTTTTTTAAAAAATGTTGCAAAATGCTTTTACAGATTTGATACTCTGACTAAATGAAGCCAGAAAAACAAAATTTGTTTCCAATAAGTTTTAATTTTTGAATTTTTTTTTTAAAGAATTACAGTTGGCAGAGAATCACCCATATTTCATTTACATTTTCTAATTTTAGAATTTTGAAAGATGACCAAAAACGATTTCAATGATTTTAAAGGACCACCATTTAAAATAACTGTGATTTTTGATAAGTTTAAGTAATTTAAAAACATGGTCATTTTAGATAATAATTATTGAGTTTTTCACGATGGTCATCTTTCAAAATTCGAAAAAAAACTTAATAATAATTTATAATTAGCTTTGCACAATGATCATTTTTCAAATTTCGAAAATACAAAAAAAAAAAAAAATGAAAGTGGAATATGGGTTATTCCATAGGAAAATAGAAAACGACCCTTTACGAAAATCACAAAATATGGCTTCGAATTGTAAGAAGTACCATCTTCCGTTAGACGGTTTTAAAAGATTGCATGTTTCATTTTAAAGGTACAATTATCAATCAACAACCACCTAAGCTCAAAAACTTGAAATTATTTCAATATTAACGACAGACACTCCAATTTTATTTGTATGTATAGATGTATAGATGTATATAGATGTATAGATATAGATGTATAGATTAATAGCCACTTACTACAAAATATTCTGTGAACTTATTACCTTTGAAGAAACAGTATTTCCTTAATGAAAATAAACACTGTATCAAACAATTTAAATAAGGAAATTTCAAACACAACAGCCTTTCATACACCCCAACTTGGTCTCATGACGTCACTAGAAGGAGCATGAATAAAATGTACTTCAGTTTTCCGTTATTTCTGTGTCAATTGATCAAAATTCATTGATTATTTGTAAGACAATAAAATTGACCAAAACTTTAAACAGCTTTTTGTTAAGGGCTTAACATGATACTAGTTAAAAATCTTCTAAATATTTAGTAAATTACTAGCTCTTCCAAATCTTAAATCATTTTTTTTTCGTTTTACTAACTACTGTCTTACTAATTCCATTTTATTTAATTTAATATTTTTTAATTTTTAGTGTACATTTTTCACTAATACACTTAGTTTTCTAAATATTCCCGAAAAATTACAAAAGGGGACCTTTAACCGCCCCTTGCTTGTGGCACTGGGCTAGGAAGTTTTAGTATGTTATATAAATGCAATTAAATTTTTTCTGCGTAGCTAATTTGCAGTTGATAAGTTCTCAACAACCAACGACGACGCCGTCGACAAACAACGAAATCGCTTGGACTGTAAAAATAACATGTTAATCTTATTGAGCTCGATTGAACCGAGAATTCAAGGTCATGTACAGTGCATGCTTAAAAATCGTCATAAAAATAAAGATTATGGCTAGAGAAAAAAAACCTTTGTTGAACTTATTTTTACTAGGAAATATTTGGAGATCCATGGGAATTTCGAATTCCTCCTACGGGGAACGGGGCCCGCATGCCAATCTAAAATGGGACCCACTATTCTAGGAGGAAGCATTTATAAATGTATAAATAGCCAAAATTCATAAATGCCAAAACTAAAAATCTTTCAGTTGATAAGCATTATCAGATTTAGGTATTTTGGCATTTTAAATTTTGTTTGGGTGCTATGATATTCCATTTGGGCTCATTGAAACTTGTTTTTTTAACTTTGAGCTTGAAGTATTTTTACTTTTTTCGAAAATCCACTCGAAAACTCTAAAAAATTACTTTGTGTGACAAAATTTGAACTTTTGTCTGTTACATGAAGTAAAATATAATTTCCTGATGGTCTTTGATGCTCTGAGTTTGAATCTGGCCTTGAAATCGCTCTATCACGTCACGTTTTTGAAATATTCGAATCTAAAGACTTAAAAAAAATGCATTTTTCATACATATTTGGGGTAGTATTTTTTTCTCGAGGTATTTGAAAGATTCAAAAAGAATTTTGAAGTAAAATGTTCATACTTAAGAATAACCAAAAACATTTTTTCGAAAAAAATAACCTCGAGAAAAAATATAACTTCAAATTTGCATACAAAATTAATTTTTTTTTTAACTTTAGATTCGAATATCTCAAAAACGTGGCGTGTTAGAGCAATTCCAAGGCCAGATTCGAGCTCAACGCATCAAAGACCATCAGAAAAAATTATCTTACGTTAAGTAACAGACAAAAGTTCAAATTTTGTCACACAAAGTAATTTCTTAGCGCTTTCCAGTGGATTTTCGAAAACAGTAAAAATACGTCAATTTTCGACCAGCGCTTGAGTCCAAGTGGGAGAAAAAAAAAACTTGAATAGAGATTTTTATTTAAAATTGTGTATATTTTCAATGGTACTTTGACGTAATTTTTGAATAGTTGGTAGTTTTCGAGCCATTGAAAAACTCCCAAGAAATGCATTTTTGCATAATTTTTTTGCGTTTTTTTCCATGTTGCGTCACGAAATTTTGTTGGCAAGCATCAGATTCGGATTAAGTGACCCTGAAAACATAACGGAGGGAAATAATCAAAACTACCCCACAGTTTTTTCGCAAAGAGCCTTTTTGAGCACAAATTGACTGGACTACAATGAAAACTCTCTAAGTCCATTTTGATTTATTTTGAGATATCTGTTCTTTTATCGATTTTTACTGACCAGGATTTGAAAATGTTTGAATTTTTGTATATTTCCTTTAGAAATAGACCAACATAAGATGTACATATAGATCTTTTACAGAACTAAAAGCTCTATGTTTTACTATAAATAAATCATATTTCCGAGAGCTATCTCAGTTATAAAAAAAAATGAAGTTTTGGAGTTTTGATTGAACGACAACGATATGTTACATACGCATATTGTGAATGTATGTACTGTAAGGTTATAGGTACATCCAAATTGACAATATTGAAGTTTTCCAATTCATAGCCCTTTAAAATAATAATACAAAAGAACTAACAAAATTATAACAATTCAATTAAGTTGAAACTAACAATTTTGTCTATGTATGTATGTGACAAGTGCAAGTAAATCAAGACTTCTTTAACTTTCTAATAGATGGCTCTGAGCACAAAAATTATAAAATTCAATGCGTTAAGCTGAGCTACAAAATCGTAACTATGTACTTACTTTCCTTTCTTCTTGAGATTTTATTCACGTGGTACACTGTGGCGTATACGTACCATCACTCTAAGCCGACGATATTCAAATAACTTCCATAAGGTAGGTATGTACTGAACATGCATCACAAGTAAAAACAAATAAAAGTGTTGAGTGCAAAACAATGTCCCCATTTTACTTAGAGAAATAAAAGTGTATGATAGTTTTTGGTATACAAAAGAAGGACCAAAGTCTAAAACCTTATGGTTTACAACATTTTTATAATTTCTAATATCACCGATTTGTTTCTACATGAAACCAATATACTTGCCCTTTCGGATAATATATATACCTATACCTATAGAAACATCTCAGAAGAGAAAAAAAGATATATCGAGCTATAAATATGTCCATATTTGCACAAAATCTGTATCATACACCGCTTATCTGTTCATATTGATATGATATGACCGAGAATAAGGTAATCTTCTAAAAATGACACTCACTGACAACACAAAGTTCTCCTTTTAATCCACTTCGATGATGTGAGTGTCGTTTTAACATATAATATATGTACCTATCTCTTCCATTCCTTATCGTATTCTGTCTGAATGTAACATATAGCCTCTATACACATCCGTAGCTCCAATATAAAAAAAGGATATCAACCAGGATGAGGATAATATAGATTTCTTAAATTGAAAGGGTGGGCTATAGTCAGACAAAAGCTAGAGGGAATTTTATTCTTTTTTCCTTGAATTTTATGAACAGTGCCGAATTGATCGAACAACGTAATAGTCTTGTATTTTGCTATAAGTTCAGTCTCCTGACTTTCGAAGAGAAATCACCTCCAAGAACATCCATATCTGAATTTATGTAAGGATTTGTGTATTGATTTAAAAATAAAACTAGAATTACTAGACATTTTGTTGTTATCTCAATCAAGATTATATTATGTATGTCCTTGAGACGTCTGTGCTCGAGGCCTTCACAAGTCTGAATCCAGCACTCTGGTTGAGACTTTTCACCAAAAGAAGAAGACTATAGTTTTCAAACTGTTTTTTTTTGTGGCAATTTATCCTTAGAGGGACCTGAACAATTTGTCATTTATCATAAGGATATGTGGTACGAATATAGATACATTCTCAAAGAACTAAAGGCATTTCTTTTTCTTATCGAAATTCGTAACAAAAGAACCGATAATTTGTGAATTATTATTGACAGTATATAGACTATTACTATTGACTTCTATATAGTATTTTTTTTCTCTCTTGTGATTTTCTTGTACTGATTTAAAGAAGAAAAGATAAAAATTCTAAGATAGGCGCCAAAAGGATTTATTGCTGTGTTTTGAGATACTTTTTTGGTATTCGTTTTTTTTTTATTGATTCATGGTTGGTTGGATAATAGCTGTTTTAATACTCATGCAAATAAGGGCTTTAACTTGTTAACAGGGAACAAAATGTAGAGGGAGTTAAATTTTCTTCTTATGTATAAGTGTGTTGGAAAAAGAACAAATTTTCGAGGTGGAATTAGAAGGATAAAATTTGTAAGTGTTGTAAAAAGTTATGATTCACACTTTATAAGTAATTTATTTGAAGTCGTTGCAAAGATATCATTTCGATCTACATAGGTACCTTCTATTAGTACAGAAAAGTTATTCAAATATACTCGTTTTGTAGAACAAATTAAAGGAATGTTGATTTTTCAGCTGTAATGCGGCAAAGCATTCAGGATACAAAATATTATGAGGTTATTACATTTAAGTAAATTTGCATTAATACAAGAAATTGTGAAAAAAATCGAGAGAAGGTTACCTAGAATAAAACTTGAATTCCTTCTTTGATTTTTATTAGCGATATACATATGTATATAGGTACTAGGCTAGGTGAGGGAAAAAAATTAAATATATGACTGGGTCACTCATACTTGCTATGTGGAAGTATTTTAAAATATAAAAGTTCTATATACATAAGTATATAAAAACATAATAAATGTTTAAAAAATGGTGTTCGTTCTTTTAAATGCTTAAACAACTCTTTTAATACCCTGAAGATAGGGACTACCATCAAAAATTCTTGAACAAAATATATTAATTTATGCGGTCATATTAAAGGAAAAATTTTTGTATATACAAAATGTTTTGATAAAAATTATACTTCTAATTCCCAATTTTCCACTTTCCTTTTTAAATATTCAAAATATTTTTTTGAGAATTTTGATAGATTGGAAAATTTAAAACCTATTTTCCAGTCCCTAGATCTTCTTCGATTTTGATCGAATGTTAATAATTTTGTATAAAAATTTCCAAAAACTATAAAATAATATTGCATATATTATTTTATAGTTTTTGGAAATTTTTATACAAAATTATTAACATTCGATCAAAATCGAAGAAGATATAGGGACTTGAAAATAGGTTTTAAATTTTCCTTTAAACCACATAAAATAGATTTAAAAATGATTAGATGTAAAAATTATTTTCTAAGTATTCTCTTTTAAAAGTTATTAGACAATAAAATTTCGTTATTGAGAGTTTTTCTGACATATGGATATGGCGACTTTTTGTCCTCATCACCTCAATTTATAAAAAAATATGGTATGGTTATTTTTGGATTAAAAATATTGAAAAACGTGTGATCAAAATCAACTATACCACCATTCGTTGCATTAAAAAAAATCAATACAATTTGAAAATGTCTTGCATTAAAAAAAAATGTATGAAAATGTTTTATTAAAATCGTTCAACTACAGGGTGTCCGGTAATTCGTCAATAATAAGAGAATCGTAAGAACAAAAAAATTGTAAAGGGGGGAAATTGTATCCCTCCCCCCACTCCAGGGACAGTGGAGCAATTTTTGAAGAATGCAAAAAATATTTAAGATTTAAAATTCGCGAATTATTTCAAAATAATTTGTTATAGTTATTTTGAAAGCTAATAAACCATTATTTATTTTTTTCTAATTCAAGTTGTTTAAGTGAATAATTTTTGAGAAATAAAATTTCAAAGTCAAAATTTTTGTATTATTGTTTTATTTTTCAAGTTGATATTCTTAAAAATTTTGCGTTGTCCATATCAATTCTTTGTCAAATACCGAAAACGAAATGTAAAAATCTTTTTGAGTTTTTGAGAAATTAAAGATAAGGAAAATAAATAATGGAGAACTTTGCAGTCAACTTGAACATTATATTTTTGACTGTCACTCAGCAGTGGCGTAAGACTTTTAGATTTTGACAAATAAAACGGCATTATGACATAACGATAATAGAGAACACGAAAAAAGTGGGTGGATCTACAGTAAAAATAATAATAATTTTAACTTTATATGCCTGTAGGACCATAGGTCTTTTAAATGCGACTTGAATTGCACGGCACTTGTAGAAAGAGTAGGAGGATAGGAAACATTTGGCACAGTGGATTGAGATTAAGGTGTTTATTATCTCATTAAATCTCACGGGTGGTGTCCAGTTAAGCTGGGAGAATGTTGAAAAGAATGCTGCCTAGAATGGGGCTCGAACCCACACCTCTAAGTTAGAAAGAGCATAAACCAATCATGTGATTTTCTTAAAATTTTAAATTTAAGGTTTTTTTTGTAACTTCACAGAGGGGAAATAGAATTTTTCAATTTTATCATTAACGGCTGAACGGATTTCAGTCAAAATTTCTTTAAAATATCCATTAATCAAAGCTTCTTTAAATATCAATAATACTGCATATCAATATTTTGAAAAAAAAAAATAAATTCTGGATTTAAAAAAAATATTGATTTTTTTTCTTTTTTAAATTCAATGTTTCAAAAACGGGTAAATGAATTTTTTTGAACCAAGGTTTTTGAATGTATTTTGGTATATTCTAAGAATAATCATTCCAATTTTCTTTTATGTTACTAAAATTTTTTTGTGAAAACTGCTCCAACGATTTAAAATTTTTGTTTGCATATTTGTCTACTAGAATCAAAAGCAACGTATTCCACTTTTCAAAAAAAATTAGTTAATAATGCAGTTTTACTCTATTTATTAAATCCTATCTTTGGCTGCATTCAAAAGTCTACTTATTCTAGAGATATTTTAATTTGAATATAAGGGCTTGAATCAAAAGCGACGTATTCCTTCAACTTTTTTGGATCAAAACAACTCTTTTCCACCTTAAAATCAAAGCAGCGGTATTCCAATGTCACTTCCATTTTTGTTTGTCAGCTTGAATCAAAACGAATGTATGCCAAATTTGGTGCAAAAACACAAAACTGCCAATAATACCCACATGCAACCCTAGAGGTGGTGCTTATAAAGGCAGATTATTGAAAACAGCCGATGAATTATATTTTTCAAATGGTTACTATAAAATTTAAAATAAAACTTAAGCCAAATAATTTCTCTTTATTTTCAAGAACAATCTATTCCGAAAAGGGCATTTCAATAACGCATCTATTCCGTATACTGACTTTCAAAACAACTCTATTCCAAAATGAATTGTTAAATAGTTTCGAGAAATACTGTGCACCAGTAAAAACCGGTACGCATAAGGGATTTAAGATCTAGGAAAAACCATAACAATAAATTAAATTCAAGATTGTTTCAGACCAAAAAGGTATGATGAAAAAGAAAGAATTGGAGAAAAAAAAATTGAAAATTGTTGACTGTCACCATCGCCGTAAAAATACATCGCTTTTGACAGATCAAATGGTACACCTTTTTAATTTTCTTATTTGCCGTAATAAAGAAGTTATGATGAAAAAAGTAACAAATGCCGAAAAAAAAACACTTCAAATATTTTTGGACTGTCACCAGCATCGATTTTGAAAAATGTAACGTCAATCGATTTTTCACAATAAAATCTGGATATGGCTTTTTTATTTTATTTTATTTTGCTTTATTTACTGCAGTAAGAAAGTTATGATGAAAAAAGTAAGAAGTGCCGAAAAAAACTTTGAACATTTTTGGACTTTCACCAGCGCCGATTTTTCTCGAAAAAATCTTGAAATATTATTCTTTTTTTAATTACCGTAATAAAGAAAGTTACGATGAAAGAAGTAAGAAGCAGTGATGCCAGATGAGATTTCTAGAATCCCACCGGATTCCAAAAAAATCCCACTATTTTTGTACTGGAAGGAAAAAAAAAAAAAACAACCATAACTTTTTCTGCTATACCTACCTACCTAACTATTTTTTAGATAAAAAAGAAAAAAAAAAGTTGTCCTGTGCTCTTGGCACTTCAAATTCGCAAAAAAAACTGTCACCTAATTGGTCAAAAAAGGATATACTTGCCTTAGAAGTTGATCAGCCCTAGAAAACTTGTAATCAAAACTTAAAGTTCCTTAAGGTCACGCACGATTATTGCCACCTCATTTGTGGGATATTCGCAAAAAATGTTAACCGATCCGAAAGATCGATAAATCGTGATAAAAGGTCAAATATTTTCAGTAATTTTTTTTCTATGAAGTTTGTTAAAACAAAATTGTCATCTTTTCTGGGTCAAAAGAAAATATATGCTATTTGAAAGGTCACTTAATAGTTAGCTAGTTTTAGTAATTGGTCAATCATAGATTTTAAGAATTTTTAATGATTTTTCAATTTTTCAAAATCATTGCGATTTTTGGTACCTCCATTTGTGTGATATTCGCAAAAAATTATACCATCTAAAGGCCACTGGATCGTGATAAGAGGTCAACATGTTTTAGTTATTTACCAGCCATATGCTTTTTACTAGTTTTTTTTTTAAGTTTTTGTTTTGTCAAGGTTAATTAATTAACTAATTTTGCTTTATTGGACATTTCTATTTACAATTGGCTTAAAAATTATTTATGACTATACATTGATAAATGATAAAATTTTGTTGGCACATAAGGTGCCTAACGGTATACATTGGTAAAATTTTGAATACAGTTAAGATTTATAATATGTGAAAACTTAATATAAAAGTCGGTTTGACTTTGTCGTCCTCGGGTTGTTCAGTGGCAGTGCATTTATAGCGTTTTTCAAGGTTAGGAATGATTTATGTGTCAAATCATAATCATTTAATTCGAAGATAGGCAGGTATACTAAATTGCGGTTATGGTAATAATAATTTTTCCACCCAAAAAAAAAGACTATTGAAATATTTTTCCCACCATAAATCTCACTGTTAATATTTTCTCACTATTTTCCAACCATTTTGGTTGGAAAAACTACCAATCTGGGAACACTGGTAAGAGGTGCCGAAAAAAAGCTTTGAACAATTGTCATAATTGTTTATATTTAATATTCTTTACATTTTAAGTCAATTTTCCAGAAATGAATCCCCCTGTTCAGGGAGGGGAGAGAAAGAGTTTTTTTAAAGATATTTTTCTTAGAATATATCCATCCAAGAATCATGCCCAAAGATATTATTGACAAATTACCAGTCACCCTGTAGTTAAACGATTTGAACACAAACATTTCATAATCTATGTATATAAAGTTAGCAGGACACTTTTGGAAATTCATGTTAAAAACTATCCTATCATTAGTTGCTACTTAATTGCGAATTAGTTACGCAAAAAAAAAATTAATTGCTTTTTTGGCTTGCGAGAAAATGGGTGTCCTGCCAACTTCATATGAACTTAGCAGGACAACTTTCTAAAAATGTGTATAAACGATTAAAAAAAAATGATTTTGAGAACTAATTAATTGCGAATTAGTAACGCAAAAAAAAAAAATTATAGCATTTTTGGTTTGCGTAAAAATGGGTGTCCTGCTAACTTCATATGAACTTAGCAGGACAACTTTCTCAAAAATAAAGATAATTGAGCTGAGAAAATTTGATTATTGAGAGCTAATTAATTGCGAATTAGTTACGTAAAAAAAAATTAATTTTGTGTTCGTTTGTGAAAAATAGGCGTATTGCGAACTTCACGTGAACTAAGCAGGACAACTTTCCCAAAAATGAAGATTAATGATTTGAAGAAAGTTGGTTTTTGAGAACTAATTAATTGCGAATTAGTTACGCAAAAAAAAAATTTTATTGCATTTTTGGTTTGCGAAAAAATGGGTGTCCTGCTAACTTCATATGAACTTAGCAGGACATTTTTTTCAAAAATAAAGATAATCTAGCTGAAAAAATTTGACAATTGAGAACTAATTAATTGCGAATTAGTTACGCAAAAAAAATTTAATTGCATTTTTGGTTTGCGAGAAAATGGGTGTCCTGCCAACTTCATATGAACTTAGCAGGACATTTTTTTCAAAAATAAAGATAATCGAGATGAAAAAATTTGACAATTGAGAACTAATTAATTGCGAAATAGTTACGCAAAAAAAAATTTAATTGCATTTTTCCTTTGCGAAAAAATGGGTGTCCTGCTAACTTCATATGAACTTAGCAGGACAATTTTCTCAAAAATAAAGATAATCGAGCTGAAAAAAGTTTATTATTGAGAACTAATTAATTGCGAATTAGTTACGCAAAAAAAAAAAAATGTATTGCATTTTTGGTTTGCGAAAAAATGGGTGTCCTGTTAACTTCATATGAACTGAAGTTGTCCTGCTAAGTTCATATGAAGTTAGCAGGACACCCATTTTTTCCTAAACCAAAAAAGCAATTAATTTTTTTTTTGCGTAACTAATTCGCAATTAATTAGCAACTAATGATAGGATAGTTTTTAACATGAATTTCCAAAAGTGTCCTGCTTACTTTATATACATTCATAATCTTTTTATTGTATGCAAAAAATGTTCATATATTTTATTTTCAATGCAAGATAGCTATTTTCGAATTTTTTTGATATTTTTTTTTAATTGCTCTTACATTAAATGTATGCCATTTGACTCTTTGAGGACATACAAATACATATATCAAAAACAATTAAAACTGTTATAGCGGTTTTCTTAAATATAAAATGTTTGTAACATTAAAAAAAAAAATTCAAAAATTTAAAAATTTTGAGCATATATTTATATGCGTTTTAAATAATTCCTCCACTCATATATGAAATATTAAAATTTAAAAAAAAAAAATTGATAATGTTTTTAAAAATCCAAAATTTATTTTTTATAAAAATTTTACATGCAATATTATTATAATACTAAAAAATCATTTGTGCAAGAATTTTGATTGAAATCGGTTGAGGGTTGTGAGGGTGTTTTTTTGGAAATTAGAATATTTAAAATATATTTTAAGGTAATTAATAAATGAAAACATTTGTTAATAAAAGATCCACAATAATTTTTGATAAAATTTAACTTTATTTTTATATAAAATAATTATCCGACGCGTTTCGTCCTATAAAAACATCATCAGGGAACTAATATTGCTTGACAAATACAGAATGAAAAACTCACATCTAAGTAAAAAGTACATAAACAAAAATATAAACATAAACTACATATATTTTAATATTTAGCAATAGGCTATTATTCGTCAAGTCAATTTGACTGTTGAGTAGTACACCTTCTGATTTCAGTTTGTTTATTTCGAAAATTTCAAACTTATCTAAAACTCGTCCAAATTTTAAATTATGGAGTAACTCGATGTTATCTGTAGAGCAAACATGACCCGTATCACGAAGATGTTGCGAAAGCCCAGAAGATGGGTCAAGATGATATGCCGCTCTTATATGTTCACCGAATCTTTTTTCCAGGTTTCTCGATGTTTTTCCGATGTAGACGCCATCACAATCATTACAGGTAATTTTGTAAACACCGCATTTCTTTAATTTGTTCGTTTTTGGCAGGATTTTGTTGTTGCATAGAGCATTTTTAAGCGTTGAATCATTGAAGAAAGCTGGTCTAATATTAGCTTTTTTGAGAGGTTCGATGAGATTCTCAGATATACCTTTTATGTAAGGAATTTGTCTCCATTGTATTTTTCGGATGGGAAGATGGATTGAATAGCTGCTTTTTTCGATTTTTTCCTTAGTGTGTTATACACAATTTGTTAATCATATCCATTATTAGTGGCAATTTTGATTACAGTTTTTAATTCTTTCTTAAAGTTAGAGGAACTCAACGGAACACGAAGAAGGCGGTCAATTAAAGAATGGAACGACGACATTTTTACAGACCATGGGTGCGCTGAATTCATAGGCATTATAACATCTGTATAAGTGTTTTTTCTATATATATCAAACTCGAGTAAATTATGCATTAAGGAAATATTGAGTTCAAGGAAATTTAAGGATTTTCCACCAATTTCCAAAGTGAACTGGATATTTGGATCAATGTTGTTGAGGACATCATTCAAAAAGCAGGAAAGATTCCGTTCTGTGCCTGTCCAAACACAAAATATGTCATCTACATATCGGGCCCAGGAGAACACGTACTTTAAAAGTTGGTTGCCAGAAGAAAAAAGTATATTTTCGAAACTATCCATATAAAATTCTGCTCCTAATGGTGAAAAAGAAGATCCCATTGCTAGTCCAGATAATTGACTATAGTTATTTCCATTGAAGTGGAAATAGTTCTGTTCCAAGCATATAGATATCAATTGCTTTAATTGAGACGATTTAGTTTTATATCCATAGGAAAATTTATTGAGTCAAAGAGTAGTCCTTTCAAGTTGTTAGTTGGAACAGATGGAAATAAGTTTTTGACATCAAGCAGCTATTCAATCCATCTTCCCATCCGAAAAAGAGAAGGATATCATACAATGGAGAAAAATTCCTTACATAAAAGGTATATCTGAGAATCTCTTTGAACCTCTCAAAAAAGCTAATATTAGACCAGCTTTCTTCAATGATTCAACGCTTAAAAATGCTCTATGCAACAACAAAATCCTGCCAAAAACGAACAAATTAAAGAAAAGCGGTGTTTTTAAAAATACCTGTAATGATTGTGATGGCGTCTACATCGGAAAAACATCGAGAAACCTGGAAAAAAGATTCGGTGAACATATAAGAGCTGCATCTCATCTTGACCCATCTTCTGGGCTTTCGCAACATCTTCGTGATACGGGTCATGTTTGCTCTACAGATAACATCGAGTTACTCCATAATTTAAAATCTGGACGAGTTTTAGATAAGTTTGAAATTTTCGAAATAAACAAACTGAAATCAGAAGGTGTACTACTCAACAGTCAAATTGACTTGCGACGAATAATAGCCCTTTGCTTAATATTAAAATATAGTTTATATATATTTATATTTTTGTTTATGTACTTTTTGCTTAGATGTGAGCTTTTTCATTCTGTATTTGTCAAGCAATATTAGTTCCCTGATGATGTTTTTATAGGACGAAACGCGTCGGATAATTATTTTATATAAAAATAAAGTTAAATTTTATCAAAAATTATTGTGGATCTTTTATTAACAAGTGTTTTCATTTATTAATTACAATGACATCAAGATACCACCAAGTGCCATCGAAAGACTCC
This sequence comes from Dasysyrphus tricinctus, assembly GCA_963921185.1. Classification (NCBI taxonomy): domain Eukaryota; kingdom Metazoa; phylum Arthropoda; class Insecta; order Diptera; family Syrphidae; genus Dasysyrphus; species Dasysyrphus tricinctus. The sequence goes on from OY992533.1 coordinate 77,698,536, forward strand.
TTAGAGTCCATCAAAAATATTTTAAGGAACTAGGATTTTTAACCCCTTTTATATAAGAGCTATAAGTATTTTTTTTAATTTTGAGGGGGGGTCCGTGGGGAACGAAAAAGGTGATATAATAATCTTTTTAGTTAGATTATGCCTTTAGTTATCATAGATTTGCATGACATTTTGGTATATTAGCGATTCTTAGCAAACTGATACTTTTGTGAGTGCAAAACTTAGGTACGAACAAAATATTAGATTTCTTAAACTCTTTCGATACCAATTTTTGTTTTTTAATTTAAGTCGAGTTTTAACGAAATAGTTGGTAACTACATGGTTGTGACATGCCACGGTAGTGACATTTAGGTTATAAATAGTTGTTCTTTTTTTAATATATAAACTTTGTGATTTTTTCGCAATTGCACATGACATATAACAAACACATGATGCACTAGCTAATACAGTTGTAAAAAGTGGGAAAAAAAACTAAGTAAATACCTAAAATTGAATTTTTGAAAAAAAAGTTTTAAAGGCTATTTCTTCTTAGATATATACACTCTACAACTTAAATTTAAAAAATTGGGCTTCAATTTCTTCAAATTGTGAACAAAGATATCCAAAAACTTGGAAAAATGATCAGAACAATTATAATAATCTGGAACCACTTTAAAAATTTTCGATTTTCGAAAAAAGGGGGGCTAGTTCAAAAACGGTTTTTTTGGGTCTAAAACCCCCATTTTTTAATATTTTTCGAAAAAAATTGAAACAATCCGGAACAAATCGGCAACAATCTGGAACAACTTTCAAAAATAAAAAAATTGAAAAAAGGTGTGCTAACTTCACACACACTCAAGCTAGTTATAAAAAAAAATTAATTGTAAAATATTTATATTTTTATTTTTTTTAGATATGCCAAGTGATCAGTGAATAGTATCTCAATCGTATACAATTTACCTGTTTTTGTCTCCCGAAGGTAGTAGAGCTAAATAATTATATCTTTCTGCTAAAAAATAAGCATATCGACCAAACAGAAACACATGATGTATGAATTTAGCAGTACATTTTTGGAAATTAAAATTAAAAATATCACTTCATTTGTTACAAGTTAATTGCGAATTAATTTGGCAAAAAAAATTGCCTTTTAAGTTTACGTAAACCAAAAGAGTAGTTAATTTTTGTTCGTTATAATTATCAATTAATTAGTTCTCAACAACCAATTTTTTTTATCGTTTATCTTCATTTTTGAGAAAATCGTCCTGTTAAGTTCATATGAAGTTAGCAGCACACATTATTTTACCAAAAGAGCTATTAATTTTTGTTTGCGTAACCATGTAATTAGCAATTATTTAGCAACTAATGATGTAATATTTTTAAATCTGAATTTCCAGAAATGTCCTGCTTACTTCATACACAATTACACACACATGCCAAAACTAAAGGTCCTTTTTTGCAGGCTATCAATATCAAAACCCTACGCTGGCATTAATGTGGATATTGGATGTATATTTTTGTGTGAACTCCTATTGTTCAAAAACTAAAAGAACGACGGTGGACCAAGTTATTTTTAAGTGTTTGCTTGCATAAAGCTTATAAAGTCAAACAAATTCTTGTTGACAGAAAGAGGTATTACTTCATACCTTCAAACCTCGTCTCTCTCTGGGTCTCGCTTGTTTTTTCGAAGGAACTTTCCTCCAATTTTGTACTATTATGATGTTGTAAATTCGCATGAAGTTAAAGCATTAAAATGTTATTTAATTAGGTATTTTGCAGTTTCTTCCACTTGGAATTGAATAATCAAATTGAAAAACCACTGTGTTTGTCTTATCAAATAACATTTTACCCCTAATGATTCACCTTCAAGCGGCACTCAAATTAGTGGGAATCACCACCAGCATAGAAATTCAATTAAACAATTAGTGAGCTTGTGGCGTTTTCTGATGTTCATTGTCTTCTTAGGTGAAGGAAAGACACTTTTGAAATTTTGCTTTTTCCCCCAGGATAAAGCTGGATTATTCAACAGTTGAGAGAAATGGTATAATATAAAGTTTTTCCCAAGAGAGGATAGACATCTAAGCTATAAGCCAGTGGAAGGTGGACATAATATAAACGACAGTCTCTAGAATTAATATGGTGAGATGGAATATTGTGGGTCTGCTATTTCAACAAATTGATTAGAATTGACATTAAATTCACTGAAAATAAGATGGACTTTGAGGATATTCTGATGACTTTAATTTGTGGTGGATTAAAAAAATAGAAATAAAGTTCACACCTTTAAATTAATTCAATTATAAAGTTCAGTCAATTTCATGAGAAATGGAAAATCCATAATTTATAATTCGGTTAACCACGAAATTTCATCAACGTGTGTGAATTATTATTATTTTTTTTTGTGTGTTTTTTTGAATAAAACACACCGAAACTCAATTTATTTTTTATTTGTGGTCGTGCAGAGATATAAAAATGCAATCGTGTACCCAAAATATACAGAAACATCTGTTTGTTTATTTCCTAACACTCAATTTGTACCAACAAGTTCGCAATATGCTGGGAAAAATGTAATTTTTCTGCATTGATAGCTAGAAAGTGGTTTTTCCACAAGTGTGTTTATTTACAGTACGTACTGTTTTTTTTTTGACAATTTGTGGTTGCAATATACTGTTGATGTTTTGACACACGTCCTAGCAAAACAAATAAAAAATATTTTATCGAATCAATAATATCAAAAATGTAGGGAAAAGTAGAAGCTAGACGAACACACATATATTATGAGTAGAGTATGTATGTATGTATGGGTTAGTTTTATTTATTTATATATATTTTCATTTATCACATATTGGATTGCTTTTGGTGATGGAAATTGTGAATTTAGATTGAATTCTTTATGTTTGATTGTGTTTGTGCAATTGGCATACGGCATATGGCATATGGCATACCATGGGCTATGTACCATATAGGAATTGCTCTACGAAAAATATCGAAAAAGTTGATAAAAATGTTTAAACACGGGAGTTTTCTTAATTGAATGCAAAGCGTTGAATTTTTTTCTGAGAAATGAATAGAGTATGTATTTGTACATTAGCAAACAAAAACTATTTCCATGAGCTGTGTACAGGGAATATTGCTCATTGCCATGTATGTTACTTAGTTTGCTTTTTAAAGTTTTAGGTACATATTTAAATTTTGAAAATGTCTTATAATGGTATGGAATTTACTTTATTTAATAGGGAATCTGCCAGAGTTTCGAAACCTAAAGTTTCGAAAGGCAAAGTTTCTAAGGATAAGTTTCGAAAAGATAAAGTTTCGAAATTCAAAATTTCGAAAAACGAAGCTACGAAAGGAGAAAGTTTCCAAAAGTCAAAGCTTAGGAAGAGAAAGTATCCAAGGACAAATCGAAAAAAAAAGTTCTAAAACTTCGGAACTTCGTTGTTCCTTGAGCAATTTCAACGTAATTGATACAAGTGATAGCTAATACAGAATTAAAAAAGAAACAAATATTTTCAAAGCAGGTTGTTCCAAAAATATATCAACAGAAAAAAGAAGGTATAGTTAACCAATTTCTGGTTAATTTTACCTGATTTCAAGTTTGTTATTTTTCAAAACGGTGGATCAGGTTAATGGCTAAACAAGATACCTGATTTCAATGCCGGGTTTAACCAACGTAGGTTGCAGGTCAAATCTGAATGACATCTTGCAAATAGTATAATGCCTTTGAATAGTAAAACTGTAAATTTTACAGGAAAATCTAGTAAATTTAACATGAAAATCAAGTTAATTTTACTTGAAGATCTAGTTAAATTTACATGAAAATGTAGTTAGTTTAACATGACTCAATGTTCAATGGCATGAAAATCTAGTTAATTTTACATGATTCAAGGTTGAATAAACCCTGTTTCCTGTATGTATATTATGTCTTGAATCCATACGTCTCAGTCCAATCCCTAACGCTGCTTACCACTAAATTCTTTTTTCATTATTTTAAAAGTGTAGGTGGTTGGATGTTGTAGGAACTGGGGCCTCGAGCTATCTTTTCCTACACAACAAGTGCTTACAATACCTCCACATTGTTAGCCGCCGGATACTGGTCTTGGCCTTATGCCTTGACTTGCTAAACTTGTAAGTGCGAATGTTGACCAAGGAAAGAATTGCAACATTAAACCCATGGCCCTACAGATTGGAGGTTAGTGCGTTGGGCTAGCAACCCGACCACAGAAAAAAAGCCAATTGTTATGAGAGAGACGCGAGAAGCCTCGGATAACGACCCCCTCAAATGGCAACCAGACCCGGAACGAAAATGGACTATGACCTACGAGTATGCACCTGGAATGTAAGGACACTCTATACACCAGGTGCTACTCAAAAACTTAAATCTGTCCTCTCGCGGTACAAGGCTAATATTACCGCGATCCAGGAGGTACGATGGATAGAATCAGGTATGACGAAAAGAAAAGATTGCGATATTTATTACAGCTGCCATCAAAGACTGCACATGTTAGGATGCGGATTCGTCGTGGGAAACCGACTCAGATCGAAAGTCATCGATTTAAAGCTGATAAGCGATCGCCTGGCTGTGATCCGCACCAAAGCTACCTTCCAAAACATCAGCCTAATATGTGCACACACCCCTACGGATGAAGCTGAGGAGTCTAACAAGGAGGAGTTTTACGAACTCCTGGACGGAGCCTACGGAGCCTGTCCGGAGTACGATGTCAAAGTAAGTCGTGCTCGGAGACTTCAATGCTAAAGTCGGAAAGGAAAACATCTTTGGCGGAATAGTTGGAAAGCACAGCCTCCACGAAACGACAACAGATAACGGCTTCTGACTAATCAACTTTGCTGCAGCTAGTAATACGGTGATAAGTAGCACTAGGTTCCCCAGGCGAAGGATACACACAGCAACCTGGCGATCTCCAGATGGTCGAACCGCCAAACAAATCGACCACGTGCTAATTGGCGCAAGGTATGCATCGAACATCTTGGACGTGCGAACTTTCCGAGGTGCAAACGTGGACTCTGACCACTTTCTTGTTGTGACAAAGTTCAGAGCCCGACTGTCCAATGAAAAGAAAACGAAGACCGCCCAAAGGAAGAAATTCAACATTGCATGCCTTAGCACATCTGAGAAAGCCAGAGACTACAGTGAGCAATTGACCGGGGAACTCTCTGCCGTAAACCCAGCCACAAGCGTCAACAACCAGTGGAACCAATATCGCGACATCATTAAGGAGACAGCCGAGACCACCATAGGCTATCAACCACCCAGAAAAAATAACCCGTGGTATGACGATGAATGCGCGGTATTAAAGCAGGAGACGGAAAATGCACGAATGCAAATGCTGCAACGGAAAACAAGAGCAGCAAGAGAGGAGTACCGTGAAAAGAGAAGGAAAGAGAAACAAACCCTGCGTAGAAAGAAAAGAGCATCCGCAGCCTCTCAGCTCAGGTATCTCGAAGTGTCTAGCACCGCCACCAACACTCGCCGGTTCTACAAAACACCCAAGCAACTGGCATCTGGTTATAGGACTGGCACGCAAGCTCTTCGAAACAGCGAAGGTAACCTAGTCACCGAAGCACAGGGAATTGCAGACGTGTTTAAGCAGCATTTCCAGCAGCTGCTTAATGGGCATTGTGTAGAGGACGCAACAGAGGAACAAAGAAGCATAAGACCAGTCAATGAAGATCCAGTCCCAGCGCCCAGTACTGAAGAGGTTAAGAAAGCCATCCACAAGCTTAAGAACAACAAATCCGCCGGCTCGGATGGCTTACCTGCGGAACTCTTTAAGTATGGAGGAGATGTCCTGGTAGGGTGCATACACCAGCTCATCAACCAAGTGTGGGAGGAGGAAAGTATGGCCGACGACTGGTCAAATAGCTCCATATGCCCAATCTACAAAAAAGGTGATCCTGTGTCCTCCAAGAACTACAGAGGCATATCCCTGCTTAATGTTGCCTACAAGATCCTATCCAACGTACTATGTGAGTGTCTAAAACCTTTCTGCAACACTATGATCGGCACGTACCAGTGTAGCTTCAGGCCAGGCAGATCAACGATAGACAAAATTTTCACATTGAGGCAAATTCTGGAAAAGACCAACGAATTTCAAGTCGAGACCCACCACCTATTCATCGACTTTAAAGCCGCATATGATAGCATAAGTCGCCAAGAGCTTCAATTGGCGATGTCGGAGCTCGGGATCCCGAAAAAACTCATCCAGCTATGCCGCATGACGTTACAAAATACGCGGTGCAACGTGCAAATGGGTAACAGCTCATCCGAGTTATTCCAGACGTGTACAGGGTTCAGACAAGGAGATGCGCTATCATGTGATTTCTTCAACTTAGTCCTGGAGCAGATAGTGCGCAAGAGTGGTGTTAACATGGAAGGCACTGCCTTCAACAGGTCTTTTCAACTGCTTGGCTATGCGGACGACATCGACATCATCGGCCGCTCCAAGAGAGCTATACTTGAAGCATTCACAGCTATTGAGGAACAGGCGAAACGCGTTGGTCTTGAAGTGAATGAGGGCAAAACAAAGTAAATTCTATCAACAAACAAAGCCTCATCTGTCCATCACCTAGGACAAAACGTCACTGTTGGAAGCAGTGATTTCGAGGTAGTCAAGGAGTTCACCTACCTCGGAACAAACATCAATTCCACGAACGACACCTTAGTGGAAATCCGACGTAGAATTACCCAAGCGAACCGCTGCTACTTTGGTTTGGCCAAACAAATGGGTTCAAAACTCTTTTCCCGAAAGACAAAGTGCACGCTATACAAAACGCTAATTTTACCAGTTCTACTCTACGGCGCCGAGTGCTGGACGATAAGTACAAAAGGGGAATTGATACTGGGCACTTTCGAGAGAAAAACTCTTCGGCGGATATTTGGTCCTATATGCGATGAGCAAGAGGGCGATTGGAGGAGAATATTCAATCATGAACTGTACGAGCTGTACCAAGATGTGTTTTACATAAGTACATGAAAAAGAGTTTCTGATAGATCTGCAAGGTTTTTCTTCAACACGTATTTGATTCCATTATCAAACAAATTTTGGGTACAATTTGGCATTGAGAGTGAATACCCTGAACTTGCCAAAAAAAAGCTATATTAAATTTGCTCCCATTTGTTAATTGTTACTGCTTTTTGCTGTGAAGCTGGCAGAAACCAAATAAAGATCGAGAATGGACGCTGCCAGAACGAAACCTTAAAAGTATTATTAATCAAACAATGAAACAATTTCATTCTTGACACAAGGTTTGGTGGAATATTTAAATTTAATTTTTTGGCTTCAGTAAAAAGGGGTCAAATCCAGGAATGGAGGAGACCTACAGTATTTTGCCGAGTTCGAACGGCTAGATGAGAAGCACTTATTCATGACAAGTATACTCTTGGAGGATTTATCAGTTCCTCACAAGAGGCAGTTCCTCGGATAAGACATTTGGCATGGCAGTCCACATACTTACCATCATATCACGAGGTATACTTCTAAAAAGCTTCGTTACTTTACTTTCAAATAAATTGATCCTTAAAACTGTTAAGAACCTCCAAAATGATAAGAAAAAAACAAATTTAAAAGGATACTAAAGTGTTTTTTCAATAGTTTCTACTTTACCTTAATTCATGACCTAATTTTAAGAGTCTTTAAATGATTAAGGTTTTAATTGCAACAATAAATAAGAGACTCCTATAAAATTATACACTGATGAGATAAATTGATTTTTGTCTTGCCAAATCCTCTAACGGTCCTTGCACTATAATGAACTTAAATTTCCAATCAAGTAGACTCGATTTTCCTTCAATTGCAACACACCATTATCGTCATCGCCATCGTCAGAAGTCGTCGTTCGTTGGTTGGTTGTAAGATATCTATACCATGCAACCCTCATCTCGTTCTTTTCTCAGTTCAATTCGATATTCGATTGAATATAGAAGTTCAATAGAAATCAAACTAAATGAAGGAAGCAATTTGGATGGAGCATTTCATCTTCGTTTATTTTGATTGCATCTCTATAGGGACGATAGCTTGTTGCACTTGAAGTTTCCTCCCTCTATTTTTCACACAATTTCTATAAGTTTTGACGATGTATGTACATAAGATGATTACTTTGATTGCACCGAAGTGAATGATCAAATTTTATATTTCAACTAGTTGTGTGATTTGAATAGTTAATTTAAAGGAAATTCACCCTATTCTCTCGGTGAAGTGTTTTTTTTTTAACTGTCATAATGGTCAAAAGGATTTTGAAAATTACAAAGTAAAAACTATTAGCATCAAATAATAGATGAAGAAGACTTAATTTTTTGTGTCAAAACTTTTAATACCTTTCAGCCTATCAGTCATAAGTTAATACATTTAGTCCTTTAAATCTGAGTGATTTATTAAAGTTTCAAGGATTATTCATTAAAGATTTATACGTCTTATAGATTTTGGTATAAAATCTTAGTTGCGATGAATGAAATTTCATTTATTTAAATATCACCTATCAGAGACCACAAAAGGACTCTTTCATTTTTCATAGTTGGTTCCTACCTACATTACTGTTCTTAATTAATTCACTGCTCTTAAGGTCATTTGTCATTTTTCTTATCAAAAAGTTATCGACTCAACACCATACAACATGCATATAAAAATAGGTATATGCTCTATTGCCACATCGCCAACAAACCACTTACTTTCAAATTCCTTTCCATTATACATACCAATTGGAACTTTGGAGTCCCTTTTCGATGTCCTTACAATCCACTTATAAATAATTCATCAAGTTCTGACCATTTTTCATTCGAGTGAATTTTACAGCATTTAAAGCGAGTGTGTATAAAAGACAGAGATAGAGATACAGAAGGGAGAGAAAGTTCATCATTTTCTGTTTCAATTAACTCAAATTGACTGTCCACCATGATTTTTAGTCCTTTTTGGATATTTCCTGTTGTAATAATATTTATTCATAGTATGCAAACTTAATTAATATTGCATAACCACACAGCACATTGCAAAATTCTGTCCGAGGATCCTTTTCAAGCATAAAATCTCTCTCTCTATAAGTGAAGTACCTACAACCTTCCATCCAGCTAGGAGTCCCAAGCATATCATTACCATTATTGCACCTGGCTCTCGAGGGTATAGACTTCATTAAGTTGGGTTATTTTAATATTTTATATGGAATTTAAATCACTTCAACGTTTTTTTTTTTTTTTTTTGTGCCAAACAACGTAACTAGTACATTGGAGTCACTTGATATAGTTGTGTGTGAATAATTTTTAATAAGCAAACTTTGCAGAATGTCCTTTGTAGTGATTTTTTTTTTTGTACACCATTCTTTTGTAATCAATATAATAATGAAGCTATGGAAGTTCAACTCATGCTGCTAGCAGTTCATTAATTTACTTCTGTATACAAGCAATTTTGTGATTAAAAAATTAAACTCAGAATATGGCCAAACCAATATTATGAATTGACAAAGGAGGTCTTCTAGTTGGATAAATAAATTAATAAAAATATTACATATTTGTTTTTATAGCTAGCTGCCTGCTATGTGCCTTAAATTCGATAAATGCATATAGGATAATTGTTATTTTAATAAAAAAAAATAGTAAATAATTGGAATAATTAAAAACTAAATACTTTACCAATGCGAAAATTCTCGTTAATAAGATAATAAAATATGAATGTTTAAATATGTGTTCAAGGTGAATTGCTGATAAAACAAAGCTTCCACTTACTTTCCTGCATAGGTATGAAATCATTTAAATTCTAATGATGGCAGAGCTCAGAAGAGACCTTCACCACCTGATAATTATTATTGTTATTGCTTTGTTTGGTTAATTAAGAAAAACTAGCCGAGTGGCATGCAGCGTTGTCATTAACTTGAAAATTTGCGAAGTACATTTTCAAAAAAAAAAAAAAAAATTGCAGTTCATTCAATTCTTTTACAGTAGATCAGCATTTTCCACTTTTTATTTGTATTATTTAAAAAACAATAACAAAAAAAAGTCACAGTTATCATTAAAACAAGCTGATAACTGGAAATAACTACAATGTGTTGGTTTCACGAAGAATAAAAATAAATGGAATCAAAGAGAGAATTGATTTTTTTTTTATTTTGGGTTAAATATTGTCTTTGTATATTGAAAAGATTTAAACTGATATTTGAATGAAAAGATTAGTGCTTTCAGATAATTTCAAATTTTTTTTGAAAAATAAATATTTCTAGGTGTTACGAGGTCCCAAAAACTGCAAAAAAATAATTATTGGTCATTTTCTAATGGCAATTTCTTGAAAACCCGAGCTGATAGCCAGCCCCGGATCTACGATTTTTCCGAACCGGGGCAAAACTTGATTTTGGCGCCCTTGCCGTTTTTGATAAAAATGAAAAAACCACATATCTGCTTGGTTGGATTTTTTGTCACTGGGAGAATAAATTTTTGAATGTATGTGCAGCCCATACCTATTCAGCAACTTATTACTATTGATAAGAAAATTAACAATGCCTAAACAAAGACGATACACAACCAAGGTTCGTGGAACGATAGAATATGATTCGTTCTGTCGTGAACAATTCAATAGAATTTAATTTTTGATTCGATCACGAATCTTATTTTTTGGTTCCTAATAAAATTCGTTTTCATTCGAATCAAATCTGCAAAGATCTGTAAAATTTGGTTCGTTCCCGAATTTATCATGGGAGAACTATTGAACATCCATTCCCTGAACCGAGGAAAGAAAAATGTAAATTTACGACAGGACACAATTTCGAAACGCCAAAGTTAAGTAAAATCAGTATCGAAGCACAAAGTGCCGAAAAAAGTTTTTAAATCCTCGGTACTGTTGTTCCTTGAGCGATTTCAATGAAATTGACAGAAGTGATAGCTGAGACAGAGTTATAGCAGAATAAAATATTTTCAAAGTAGGATGTTCTAAAATATATCAACGTTTTGCAACTTCGTTCTTTCTTGAGAGATTGCAATAAAATTTACTCAGGGGATAGCTGATATAGAATTGTAACAGAAAAAAATATTTTACAACAGGATTTTTCAAAACATGTTAACATATTATAACTTTGTTGTTCCTTGAACGATTTCAATGCAATTGACACACACAATTTCAAACCTTAATAGTACGAGAGCTAAGCAACGTCAAAACACAAGTAATTTAAGATTGGCTGGTTCTTCGATACACGTGAGAGCAGTCTCAAGCTGGTGGGAAATTTTGTGTTATCCGCCATTTTGAAAATGGGTGTTGAAAAAGGTGAATCCAATTTTCTCGGAGAGTAAAATTTCTTATTTGATTTTGTAAGTTAAAATATCTTTTCAGTTTCTTGTTTCCAAAAATTATCGACATCATACAAAATTGTTGTAGAAAATTGTAAAAATGATTTTCAGCGTTTATCTCACTTTTTGTTCATCTGAACGAAAACATTTCTACCAAGCAGTTTTTTTTAGAGCACCTGATTTGCTACATTTTTGTGGGTATTTAGATTTTTTGTGAATTAAAAAAGATCTAAAATACAGTGTAATAAAGTTGTCAGTATCCAGCAAATAATCCTTTAGGCAAGACTAGGATTTGTACGGTGGCGTGGTGCGACACAGTTCAAATGTTTTATTATTGAAGAAGTAGGATCTATCGCCTACAGTTAAGGAAGGAGGGGAAGTTTTGTAAAAATACATTAGGTACATACAATGCAAAAAACTATTGTTAAAAAACATCAGAAAAACTTTTAACAATGTATTATAGCTCGTTTCTTTTTTTAATTTTTATTATTAAATTATTTTAAATGGAGAAATAATAATAGAAAAACTGCTAACGGTTGACGGAGAAATACAATTTGATATTCCATTGCCGCATCTCAACTCATTTCATTTCATTAAGCGTCGAAATTCTCAGTTTTTTCAGTCACATAGATTTGGCGGCCCTGTAAGCTGCCGCCCGGGGCACAGGCCCCGGTTTGGATCCGGGGCTGCTGATAGCTTTTTTAATTTTGTCAAAATACTTTTTCCCCCATATTTTTTGAAATACAATTTTTATTTTCAAAACTGTAATTATGAATCTAACTTTTGAATGTTTTTTTGGAAGCTTTATCTTTATACCATTGTAATATGTATATGTTTTTCAGATTTTTACTTGCGATTATAGGTACTATAAGGCAAGTTTTGGATTCGTGCAAAAAAAAATTTTGAGATAACAATCAAACATGATATTACGATGATAGAGAACACCAAAAAAGTGGGTGGCAAAATTCTGTCTGTCTGTCTGTCTGTCTGTCTGTTCGTCTACAGCCTAAACGCCTCGATCGATTTTCTTCAAACTTGGTACGTAGTGGTTTTTGGTGATTCTGCCGACACGTTTCTTTCATTTTTTTTTTAGAACCAAAAATATACATTTCATACATTTTTTTTTGGCAAATTTACATAATCGTATTTTTCTCAAAAACGGCTCGACAACTTTTCTTAAAAAAAATTCAATAAATTTATTTTAGTAAAGGCTTCCTTAGGGTGGAAAACCATTTTTCAAAAATGGTTATTAATGGTACCTCCCAAGGAACCATTTTTTTAATTTTTGATTTTCTTCAAAATGGTATGACCGATTTCAATTATTTTTTTTATACTAAAGCTTCCAAGAAATGTCAATAGTTTTGTGTACCAACATTTTTGAACAAATATTTTTTGGATTTTTAAAAAATATTTCAAAATTTATTTTAGAAAATCAAATATTTCGAAAACGGCATCATAGATTTTTTTGAAACTTGATATTTAAGACTTTTTTAGTACTCTCTAAAATAATTTTAGAAAAAATTTTACATTTATGAAATAATAACGGTACCTTCCATACAAAAGTGAAAAAAACCGCAAAGGAAAATATTTGTTTGCTTGAAAACGACTCCTACGATTTTGATTAAACTTTTTTCATATACTAAAATTAGTACGATCTACCATCAAAAATTATAAAGTTTTACACATAGCAACTATTAGTATTACCTGTCATAGAACGTATTTTTTTGTTTTGAGTTTTCTCGTTATCAGCTTAACGGATTTAGATGAATTTTTTATATACAAATTTCAGATAAGATTAAATAATATTGCATATCAAAATTTTCAAAAAAAAAGTTTTTGGATTTTTAAAAAAAGTTTCAAATTTTTTTTTTGAAAATTCGATATTTCAAAAACGGGTTGACAATTTTTTTTTTCAAATTTTGTTTTTATATACACATAAATATATAGTTTAAATCTGCATACCAAAATTTGTTCTTAAAAATGTTTTAAGAATTTTATATATAAAAAATTAATTTAAAAAAAAACCGCTCCAACGATTTTAAAATTTTTTTTCCCATACAATCAGACCTCAAACTGTCAAGAGAGTTGTTTTAGCTAATTTAAGTGTCGTATTTCATGCTTCTCTACATTTTTCTCTCATAATTTCCATGTTTGTATATACAATTTTCTTAAACTCGCAGTGTCTTGAACATAAGAGCAAGTACGTGCGACCCAGTCGTGCATTTTATTTCTATCAATAAAAGAAAAGATATTAAGAAAACTGCGAAATTTATTTTTGTCAAAATACTTTTTCCGACTATTGTAAAATAATATGTACAAATGATATCTCAGGGCACCGCTCAATACCTTCGAGGTTATATTGTCAAACAGTAAAATAATTGGATATGGCCGAAAAATTAAATGGTTTGGTTAGGTTTATCCTATATTCAGAGTAGGTACAGTGAAAAAGACTCTTAAAAATTTTCAGTTGAAATCTGAAAAATTAAGCCAAATTGATGTCCCATATAATATGTTCATTTAAATTTTATAAAGGGCTTACATACATATATATGTACATGTACATGTACATAAAAGGAGTATAGATGGTATTCCAACATGTGCTTTTTAACTTCCCATTGGAAGTTATTGTAATTGGTCCGATTTGACGAATTGAAAATTTTGACATATATATCTTCACTTTTAGAGCTCCCTAAAATCGGAATCCATCATTTTCAGAGAGATGTCTGTGTTTGTACATACGTTCGTACGTTCGTGCGTTCATTCGTTCGTACGTTCGTACGTTTCTTCGTTTTTTTTCTTTCACCATTATCTCAAGAACGAATAAAGATACCGACTTCGGATGGATTTTACATTATAGATAGTAGTTTCAGTACGTGCAGAAAGGACTTTCAAAAAAATTTAATGAGCAATTAAAAAAAAAAAAATTTGTTAATTTTCCTTGGTCTCGAATATCTTGAGATCGACCTCGGGTTAATTTTATTCAACGCATATTAACATAATAAAGAATTGATTAAAATATAAAAACGCACATCAACATAGTTTTTTCTTAAAATTAAAAAAGTTGCTTCAAATTGTTGAAAAAAGTTGTTTGGCTCGAATATCTTGAGAACGAGCAATGATATTGACTTCATGTTACTATTTTTTATACACTAATTTATAAATAAAAATAGATAAAATGCTTAACAAAATTGAATCAATAGTTATTTTTTAAAGCGAAATAAATTGCAAGTAGGTTTACCAATAATTGTTGAAAAAAAAATTTTGTTTTCTGAAATATCTTGAAAACAAACAATTTTATTTTATAAACTAGTTTTTATTAAACAATTAATAAAATTTGTAAAAATTTTTAATAATTAGTTTTTTTTTTAAGCAAAAAACTACAAGAAACCTTATAATAATTGATAAATTTGTTTTTAGTCTTAAATACCTATCCTATAAACAAATAATCATATAGGCTTTAGACTTTTATGTGCTAGATTATAATTATTGATAATTGATAGGCTTCATAAAAGAATTCAACAAACAGTTTTTTTTTTAAAGCGAACAAGAAACAAGAAACTTTACCAAAAAAATTGTTGAGCATTATTTATATTATCAAGTATATTGAGAACAAACAATGAAATGGACATTTGGATAATGGTACAAACGAAGAAACTGAACTCATCGGAGATCACATTTTTCATGAACAGCCAAGCTGCTATCAAAGCTTTAGCCAGTGAGACTATAAGAGCCAAGACTGTAGCAAAATGATGAGGCAAACTGAATGATATTTGTGACACTAACCGAGTCAAAATCTGCTGGGTTCCTGGACATAGCGATATAGAAGGGAACGATTTAGCAGATGAACTGGCAAGGAAAGGGTCAGTATCAAATAGAAACAGTAGTAGCCAATTAGATATGGGACTAAACATCCCAATCGGCGTGATAAGAATGAAAATAGACCTAATAACAAAAGATAAAATCAATAAATCCTGGAGGACTAGGAACGACTGCGTTATCTCTAGAATTTTATGGCCTAGAATTAATGAAAAGGAATCTTGCTATATTTTATCACTGAGTAAAGAGAATATTAGAATCTTGATAGGTGTACTAACGAGCCATTGCGCCATTGGCACAATGGCCACCAGACTAGGTGTATTTGCACCCGATTTCTGCAGGAGCTGTCAGGACGTAGAGGAAATAGAAACCATTAAACACCTGCTCTGTGATTGTCCAAACCTCTAAACAAATCGACCCCGTTATTTTGGAAACAGGTTTTTTGAAGAACTGGACGATCTAGCGTAGGTCTCAATGGCAAACATGAGAAAATTCATAGAAAGCACAGGCTGGTTTGCAAACGAACCAGTCTATGTTCACCATTAGTTTAGGTGCATCTCTGCCTTCTTTTATAAGGCGATCACAATGGACCAATAGGCCCCCGTGTACGCAACTGCCTCTGTGCTGTTCACGCCCCTCTTAACCTAACCTAACATATCGTAGGACGTAGAGCTACATCCCAGTTACATCAATATTGTGTGAGTTATGAACCACATATGATATTTTAAAAGATAGATTAACATACATAGACATAAATTCAAAACGTCAACCGTAGTTTGATCAACCGACTCGATTTTTGCGAACGAAACAAAAGAGCTTGCAATCACAAAATATTGAAAAAGTGGTAATTTTTATTTGTACTGGACTCGATTGTTAAGTGTGTTATTTAAGAGTGTTCCGAACTGAACAAAACCAGTCATTTGCTAACTTTTTTGCGTATTTTTTTCCACTTTTATCAGATACTTTGTTTTATAAAACTTTTTATTTTTACTAATTGGTCACTAGTAAGCGTACTATTGTACTAAAAAAAACCATTTTGTAAAAGTAACTGATTTTAACTTCCAAATTTACATACATTTTCTGTCAAAAAGTGCTTTTTAAGAATTAAAAATTTTAATATCACATGATGCAATTATGATTATATAATTAATGAAAATTGTGAAAAATAAATTGAATTTATATCCACTGCAAAAAAAAACTGTCAAAAAAATACCGTTAGGTATACAAAATTGACTGTCAAAAATGCGTTTTTTCAAAATTTACAAGCTTTTTTTTTTTGTCTTATTAAAATTTTTATTAGGTACAAAATTAAAAATTTTCTCCAAAAGTGGCATAATAAAATATGGAATTTTATGCTATTAAACATTGTTTTGCAAAAAATGCTGTAGTGTAAGCTACATTTGCTTTGAAAAACAGCCATTTTTGCCATTTTCTCGTTTTCTTAGTGGCTTTTACCAAGAACAAGAGCACAAAAGAAAAAATTGTTTCCAATGATGTCCTAGAAAACAAGTTTATCTGTCCATTGACACCTTAATCATTTTGATCAGACAAGTACACGCTTCACAATCTTTTTCATGAAATCACCATTTCAGTCCGGAACACTCTTAAGGTCCAAAACATCAAACTCCGTGAGAAGGCATTCATCATCATTTTCAGTGATAACTATAACTGGGGCCCAATTGGGAATTAATTATTGAAACACTCGACAAAATTTTTTTTCATTTTGTTTTGGAAAAAATGAGGGGCCAGGGGCCTCCACTCCTTTGTTGCCCCAGGGTCAGCAGATCTCTAAATCCGGCCCTGTACATAGGTATACGTAGTGTAGGTTCATAAGGGTGAAAGGCTTTCAAATATTTAAGATATTTTGAGTAACGAAAAATTTTGTAAGTTTCCATTCCAATAACATTCGTTCTATCTACGAAATATTATTGTAATTTAACGGTTGTTTTGAAGAATTTAAAAATTTGTTGTAATAAACATTTAGTAATCACTTAGCAGGGCCGTACCTAAGGGTGGGTCAATGGGGCAGTTGCCCCAGGCACCTTGCCACAAAAGGCGCCACCGTACCGGAAAGGTAGCACTGCCGTTCCGTGAAAGGTGCCACTGTCCTATGTAAGTCGCCGCACTGGCTGCTGGCTGGTGCGTCGATCTAAAGTATAGGTTAAATAACTACAAATTTGAATCGTAAGATTATTATTACTACCTTTCATTATTGAGCAACTAGCAACTCAAATCGATTTTGTAAGATACGTTGACTTTATATCGATTCCATAAGATTGATTTTTATAATCTCGACACCAATTTTTGACTGGTTTAAGGACCGACTGATCCAAAAATATAAACGAAATTTTACCGACTTTTTTAAATGATGATTTCTCAAAATGTCGGCAATCATGAACACTTTGATCAGATCATACTTTACAGAATGACATGACGTTACAAGCTCACGCTTCTGATCTGATTAAAATACTTACTTGTTTTGGCTTATCATCAATCACCATTCAGCACATGCCATCCAAGCGATTGTTTAAAGGCTCTCCCAAACCAACGCGAAATCATAGCGAATCATTCGCCGACGACGCGAAATCATTCACAATAATACAAAATATGAAAGATAACTATGCTAAGCAACAACAAAAAACTGTCTTTGCGAATGATTCGCTATGATTTCGCGTTGGTTTGGGAGAGCCTTAAAGCTGAATAATAACATGTGTTTAAAACAGAGTCTACAATTTCCAAAATTCAATGACTGATAGGTTCATGTCAAAAATTCAGTCAAGAATTTATGATTTATGATTCTAGATTTTTCTCATTCCATACAATCGTTTCATGCTGTTGTCCTTTAAGACACGCAAGAATAACCGCCCGAAAAAACGATGACATGTTAAATGTGGACTGGTTAAAATGTCGATTTGTATCGACTTTTTTATATGTATCTACCTATATTGGGAAAAAAATATCGACAAGTCAATAAAAGTCGATATTATCTCCAATTTTTTTCCACACGGAAAGAATTCTTGGATCAGATCACGAAAAATGAGCTGCAAATTACGAAAAATTAATCCCGATTCATACCTTGGCTAGGGATATCGTAATTTACGACTATTTGTTTGCAATTTGCAAAACTGAGCAAAATGAAGATATTAATACTCAAAAATCGTAAATCAACACTCTTTAAGTATCAATTATTCTAACGAGAGAAAACAAAAATTGCGAACAACAAATCGCAATTCGATCCTAATATTTCTCAATTGCACAAATTGTAAATTTGCAAAAAATGTTTGTGATCACCACTTTTATTTCGTGATATTGCCACTTGAAAGATCAATCTTGCTCTACCCTTCATTTTGCAGGTATACACTAGGGTGGTCATTATATTGGGTTTTTTTGAAATTCCAATTTGGATAGGCATAATGACTCTAAATAGAGAAAACAAAATTTCCTAATTTTTTCAGATTTTTATTTTACCTCCCTGGTCTCCCTTTTTTCACTTCAAGGTACAAATAATGGAGTTAGGGTGATGCCTTATAACACGTGAAAAAAAATCAGAACTTATAGATTAGATTTAGATGAAAAAAAATCGTATCGGAGGGGGGGTCTATTTCCCCCCGTTCAGGCAGGAGGGGTAATTTTTTTAAAAATTTGACCCAAAATATAAAAAAAATTATTAAAAACAACGGGACCACTTACAATGGCATGCTATAGCTTTTTTCAAAGCCATGAATCCAGCCCCTAATATGTTTTTTAAATCAAGTTTTTATTGTTAATAGTTTCTGAAAAGATTATTTTCAAACGTAAAAAATTATTATTTTTGTTTTTGTTTTAAGATTTTGAAAATTATTTTTTTGTTTAAACTATTTACAATAAAAACTTGATTTAGAAAAAATATTAGAGGCTGGATTCATGGCTTTGAAAAAAGCTATAGCATGCCATTGTAAGTGGTCCCGTTGTTTTTAATAATTTTTTTTTCTATTTTGGGTCAAATTTGTAGAAAATTACCCCTCCCACCTGAACGGGGGGAAATAGACCCCCTCCAATATGATTTTTTTTTTGTCTGAATCTAATCTATAAGTTCTGATTTTTTTTTTCGCGTGTTATAAGAATCAACCTAGCCCCATTATTGGTACCTACCTTGAAGTGAAAAAAGGGAGACCAGGGGGGTGAAATAAAAATCTGAACAAATTAGGGAAATTGTTTTTCAATGTTTTGAATCGAATGAGGGCTATCCAAGACAATGTCCAATTTAAGGACCACCCTAGTATACACATTTAATTTAATTTATTTTATTTTGAAATAAATACTCTACGCTTTGACTCTACTTGGATTAAAACTCGCAACCCTCCAGTTGTGGAGCGAGCATGCAACCACTAGGCCAATTTGCATTACAGATCGTTGGTGCCACACATTAATGACTTGGATAGGTACCTGCCATGTTGTGGTGCTTTATATCTTTGATTAGTAAATTGCGACAAGAAAGTCGTGATTTAGGAATAATTTTTTGCTGGTGATTTGCAACTATTCTCATGGAGTTGCAAATTACGACAAAAAAACGTAAATCAGTGATTGTGCAATGTTAATTACTAAATATTAATAGCAAATCAATATTTTTAAATGCTGTTTGTGAAATTATGCTTTTGGAGAGTAAATTACGCCAAAAAAGTTGTATTTTGCAATGAAAAGTACAAGCTTGAATCATGGTTTTTATTGCAAATCACGAAAGAACATATTTTGTAAGTTGCTACGTTTTGAATGTTAAATTACCAGTCTGCATTAATTTGGGATCAAAATGACTGCAAATTTTTCAATTGGTGATTTTTTCAATTCCTTCCGTGCATTCAGTCCACTTATTAACGAGTCGGGTTTTCAAAACTCCGCAAGAAAGTAGACATAAATTGACATTTTAACCAGTCTCTATTATTTTTTCGGTGTGATTGAAGTCAGTATAAATACGGTGAAAATGACGGGTTCACAATTTACTAATTTAAACATTTTTTTTTTATTTTGAATTTTTGTATGAGAAAAGGCGGGTTCTCTGAGCTTGCCCCAGGTGGTCTACGGGCTAGGAACGGTACTGTCACTTAGAATTTCCTCTCTCCAGCTAGATTTAGTAAAATGAACGAAATAATTTGTACATGTAACTAAAATTCGTGCAAAAGAAACTTATGAAAGGTATTTCGTAAATTGTACAAAGTGTTTGTAATATAAAATTTTCGTACCTAATTTTTTCTACGAAATATTTTTTTACTTAACTAAATTCCGTAGATCACACGAAAAAAAAAGTTTTACGAAATTATTTCGTAGTGATTTTACGAAATTTTGCTCTGGGTGTATATGTATACAAGATTAGATCGATTAAAGTAGGTAATAAGATATGTTCAGCCTCATGAATTATGATTAGATAATTAGCGTATTTCATGCCCTAAGGAAAACGGGACGTTCGTAGGTGCAATAAGGTGATATTTAGAAAGGGAAGAAGATTCACCTTTTTAAGCAATCTTAAACTACATAGGAACATGATTATTGAATGGCTTCTTTAATTACTGGTAATTATAACCCTCATCTTTTAAAGCCTCATCAACTACCTGTCATCTTGGTAAGATATCCCTTGAGTTAAAGGAAGACCCTTTAAGTCTTCAATAAATAAGTCGCAAACAATTTATTTTCTGTGTCCCGATTGCTATTCTCACAATTTTGTGAAAAGACGTATCCCCATATACCTATATACAGTCAGTTAAGTTAACTTTGAGCATCCCTTAATAGTTTTGCCATTTTATCCATTATTTCCTATACCCTTCTCTGGTATCTAACATAATTTCCTTCTTTCATATAAATGCGACCACATCTTTCTCGTTCACGACTGTTACTCGATTTAACTTGAAGAACTAAGAAAACTTATTTCAACCACTTTATTTTTCCCTATACCTACATCTCGTTAGTTTGATCTTCCATCCTAATTAATGCGACTTGATGGTTAGATTTGTGTGTCGCCCTCGATGTCTTATCATCCTTTTAACCAATATTCGACTTAATGCCACCTGAATGTATATTTATATACACCATGGTTGTGGTAGTAATTACATTTACGTGCTTCAAAAAGTTAATCCTTGATTTCTATATTATAAGCTATATTGAGCGTGTTTGTATAAATATGTATCATTAAATATATTCATCCAATTGGACCGCACCACATAAGGAAGAATTTATTATAACTTTTTGGCTTTTGTTCGGAATGTCTTAAGTCTAGACCCAATATAATTTGGCAAAAAAGGTAAAAACGCCAACAACCGAGAAATCCACAGAATTCCATCAAGAGTAAAGTCAATAAAAATTGAATCTCTTCTGAGACTGTAGGATAAATTAATTGCTATTTTTTCTCCATTTTCACTATAAAAAAAATTATGATGTGATTAGGAATTCTTTCACGCACAAAACGAGAAATAATTATTAAGCTTCTAACTATTGGAAGTATGGGGATAAAATTATGGGCGGACGTCTTAAGACCTTTCTTGGAGAAAAACTGATAAAGTTGTATTTTGGTGGAGACCTTTGTTTTGACGTCTTAAAAGTATCCTTACTTTGGGCCGGAGCTAATATTTTTAGGAAGGGGTATGAAAGGGATTACAAATTTGTTTTTAGCTAATTTCTTGAAAACCAACCGCTTTTTGGAAATACATATTTAATTAATAGAAGTTCAACTAGGATGGGCCTACATCGGCTCTGAATAAAGAAATACAATTTCCTAATTTTTTTCATATTTGTATTCCCATAGTTAAATTGCCAATTTTCTTTATGCACACCGGGTGATTCGCGTAAAGAGCATGTAGATTGGAAGTATACAAAAAAAAATCCCATAGGAGGGGGATAATATTTTCTCCCACTTGCACCGGAGGGGCAGTTAAAAAAAAAAATTACATGCAATGGAAAACAATTTATTTAAAAAACAACAGCAACACTTACAGTATTGTCTTGTAGCATTTTGGAAAGCCAGAAGTCCATTCTTATGGTTTATTTTCTCAAGTTCTTTCAATAAATAGGTTAAAAAAATAAATAAATTTTTCGTCAACATGATGAGTGTGAAACAATTTTTTGTCAACGGTGTTCATCAAAAAAACTTAATTTTAAAATTATCCATAATAGAAAAATATTTTCAGGAATATCCGACTCCTAAAACGAACACTTTTTTTATTTACAAGTTTTTAGGAAACGGCTCTAACGATTTCGATACAATTTTTTGAGGGTGTTCTTATGAACTGAAAAAGTTTCATTACATACGCATACTGCCACGCTCACTTTTGTATTGTTTTTTTTTTTATCGGAAATAGCTTTAACAATTTGGATGAAATTTTTAAGGTTTATTCTTATAAGGAAGGAAAAATATGAAATTATTTTTATAAAATCCCCCCACAGAAACGCCCACTTTTTTAAGTTCTTAGGTATGTCTAGAAAAAGCTCAGAATCCACTCAAGTAGTTTTTATTATATTTTAGAGCTTACTTGTATGAGGAAAAAAATAAAAATGGTTTTAGGAATTTCTACCCACTGCCACGCCCGCTTTTATTATTTATTGATTTCCCGGAAACTGATCTAACGAAAAAACTGACACGTTATTTAATTAAAATTTGCCCACTGATACGCCCACTTTTCTAAGATTTCTCGGAAACAGATTTAACGATTTGAATAACATTTTCAGAGTTAATATGTATGGTAAAACAAATTAAAAAGTGATTTAAGTAAGAAACTCCCTCTTTCATGCCCTGTGGTGGATGCAGAGGGGGAGCTATGGGGGCTGAATCCCCCCCAAGTAGATTTACCACAATAAGTTTCACCCGCCTATTTTTTATCATTTTCCATTTTTAGCCTTTCCTTTTTCCCTTGCATCAGCTCCAAAATGCTTGTAGAATTCGTAGATACCTGGCGTCCATCCGCCAGCTCTTAAGGTTTTTTGGAAAAGTAACAAGAATAGACTTCGAACGTTTTGTCAATTGAATGGAACAGTTGGTTCCCACGAACTATAACTATCAAGAAGACGAGCGGTCTCTTGTTGAAGTGCCAGCGCATGAGCTGATGAAGTAAGAGAGTCAGGCGGACTCTTAATCATATTTAAACAAACCAACCATAACATTTAGATTAATTTCTGAGTTTGGTCTTGAATTACATATATCATTAATATTTAATTAACATTTCTTAAATTTTGCTTTGTTAAATCACTCCTAAAGTAGCACACGAATTTGAATTTTTGTATAAAGCTTGCACTATAAAAAAGATACTGTATCTTACTGTGTAATGCTATTCCTTTTAAATAAAAAACTTAAAGAACTTAAACCAAGCATCAAAACATCATGAACTTAATTAAAATTAACTACATGTAAATATTTTGTAAGTAAAATGGGTTGTTAACGTGTTTTCAAATTTTTAAAACTTTTAAATAGTAGATCTATCGGAATTGATACAAAAATAAAATGCACGACTGGGTCACACGTACTTGCTCTTATGTTCAAGATACTGCGAGTTTAAGAAAATTGTATATACAAACATGGAAATTATGAGAGACAAATGTAGAGAAGCATGAAATACGACATTTAAATTAGCTAAAACAACTCTTTTGACAGTTTGAGGTGAAAAAAAAGTATGCCATCTTAATTCAAGATGGAATATGATTGTATGGGAAAAAAAATTAAAAATCGTTGGAGCGATTTTTTTTAAATTAATTTTTTATATATAAAATTCTTAAAACATTTTTTGGTATGCAGATTTAAACTATATATTTATGTGTATATAAAAACAAAATTTGAAAAAAAATTGTCAACCCGTTTTTGAGATATCGAATTTTCAAAAATAAATTTTGAAACTTTTTTAAAAATCCAAAAACTTTTTTTTTGAAAATTTTGATATGCAATATTATTTAATCTTATCTGAAATTTGTATATAAAAAAATTCATTTAAATCCGTTAAGCTGATAACGAGAAAACTCAAAATAAAAAAATACGTTCTATGACAGGAACTACTAATAGTTGCTATGTGTAAAATTTTATAATTTTTTATGATAGATCGTACTAATTTTAGTATATGAAAAAAGTTTAATCAAAATCGTAGGAGTCGTTTTCAAGCAAAAAAATATTTTCCTTTGCGGTTTTTTTTCACTTTTGTATGGAAGGTACCGTTATTTTTTCATAAATGTAAAATTTTTTCTAAAAATATTTTAGAGAGTACTAAAAAAGTCTTTAATATCGAGTTTCAAAAAAATCTATGATGCCGTTTTCGAAATATTTGATTTTCCAAAAAAAAAATTTGAAATATTTTTTAAAAATCCAAAAAATATTTTTTCAAAAATGTTACACAAAACTATTAACATTTTTTGGAAGCTTTTGTATAAAAAAATAATTGAAATCGGTCATACCATTTTGAAGAAAATCAAAAATTAAAAAAATGGTTCCTTGGGAGGTACCATTAATAACCATTTTTGAAAAATGGTTTTCCACCCAAGAAAGCCTTTACTAAAATAAATGTATTGAATTTTTTTTAAGAAAAGTTGTCGAGCCGTTTTTGATAAAAATACGATTATGTAAATTTGCCAAAAAAAAATGTATGGCAGGTACCGTTATTTTTGGTTCTAAAAAAAAAATTAAAAAACGTGTCGGCAGAATCACCAAAAACCACTATGTACCAAGTTTGAAGAAAATCGATCGAGCCGTTTAGGCTGTAGACGAACAGACAAACAGACAGACAGACAGACAGACTTGTGCCACCCACTTTTTTGGTGTTCTCTATCATCGTAATATCATGTTTGATTGTTATCTCAAAATTTTTTTTTGAACGAATCCAAAACTTGCCTTACAGTACCTATAATCGCAAGTAAAGAGTTGAGTAAAAGTAAGGATTTGATAATATGAATTTCTCTCTCATCTCGAAGTATTAGGTTTTGTTAAGGTTGATTCGCGTTTGCGCTTCGAGACACTCGCGATTGCTTTAGAGTAACTAGGAGAATGCCTTGAAGAAACTTTTTCTCGATTTTAGGTCTTTTAAATTTTCTCGAAAAAACTAGTTGAAAATGTTCTGCAATTATTCGGCAAGTTTTGGAAAGACATCCAATAACCTGCTGAATCATTGAATGCTTGTGTGTGAGGGTTAAATTTCGATGAGATTCGACAATGGAGGAACGGAGCACGGAGCATGTAGCTTTCCAGGAAGCCATGATCTCGTGACTGAAGATCTCGAAAACGATTGGCTGGTCGTATGAATGTGTGATAGAATGGAATGGCTGAAGTAGAGAATAGGACTAGCATGGAATGTTCACTCTTTGGAGAACTTTACAAGCGATAAGTTTTGAATTTGAAGTCAGGAATAATTTGTAAGACGAGAAAATTAAGGAAACGTTATTTTGGAAAAAAGATTTTGAAAAGTTTTCGAGGAAATTTGAAGGAGAAAAGTTAGTGTTTGGAGGTGCGAAGCAGTTTTTAAGACAGTTCGAGGTTATAGAAGGAAAGAGGCGGATAGAAGTTCCGCAGCCATACAAAAAGCTAAGTATTGTTATTCTTAATACATAATTGTATTTTTTCGTATCAATTTCGATAGATTTAATTTTATTTGTTTAATTCGAATTTTATCACGGTTTTGTGGGACATGGTGATTGCCTCTTTAACGGCCCATTTTCATTTTACTTGCATTTTCTTTCTTTGCTTTCTCACGGTCGCTCAAGGTCAAGCGCGATTTTTGGCACCCCATTTATGGAACATTAGCAAAAAGTGTATACCATCCGAAAGATTTATAGATTGTGATAAAAGGTCAACTATTTTCAGTAATTGGTCCACCATAGATTTTTTTCTATGAATTTTGAAGTTCGTTTCAAGGTCACAAAAAAAACTTTTGGCACCTCATTTGGTTCATTTAAAAAAACAAAGTATGCAATTTGAAAGGCCTCTTCACGGTTGTAAAAGGTCAGCTATTTTCAGTAAAAAATTTAGAAATACGGATTTTTGGATGCTGAATTTAGGCATACCTACCTAATATACAGATATTTGAACCCAAGCCATAAAATTTTCACTGTCAAAATGGGATATTTCAATTCAAAATCATCTATTGTCTTTCGTTAGTATTTCTTTTGAATTTTAAAAGGCTTGGATGCCCTTGTCACAAATCATATGTATGATTCTATCAAACAATCTTAATTTCATTGTTTTTATGTATGTATGTATGTATATATGTACCTAACCTACTGTAGGTTATGTAAACGTATTATTAAGAGTAAATTGTGTCAAGTTTTAATGATATTTCTGAAAAACTTAAATCCCATATTGTCATGTTTTGTAATACTTCTTTGATTAAAATAAGGACAAGCACTTAAGAGAATAAAGAAACCACAACCTAAAGTCATCTCATAACATAAAATAGAAAAACTTTTCTTGACCTATTTTCTGTTTAATAATGTAGGTGATGTTTTGTTCAACAAAACGTGTAGGTTTATTCTAGATACTCTTCAAGAGAAACTCTTAATATCTTATTTTATAAATAATTTTTATTTGTTTTTGTGTTTAGTATATTTTCCAAGTTTTATTTTGGTTAAAGTGATTTGCGTCAAAACAATAAGAAAAGGACATAAAACATGTAGGAAAGTGAAGATCTAATCGCTGCACTAGCTGACTGGGTAGGTGTAGGATATTAAAGGGAAACGCCAAACAAAAGTTATTATTATTTTTGTTTTTCATCTTCTCCTGTGGAGAGTAAGAGGAACTTTCTTTGTTGGCAATAAGTTCGCATGTCATTCAATTTGGCTTTATATAGGATAGAGTAGGGCAGAAGAATTAATAAAATCCAATTAGGGCTTGTTGTTCATCGAAAGCTAAGCTATTATTGGACAAGTATACGATATTGACACCTGGTAAGTTGCTTTCCACACCACCTGCATTTCAGCACATGAACCCTATCTGGGGGATAAAATTTTTCCCAATTTGACGTTCAATGTATTTCCCATAAGAGAAAAGCAAAAGAGAGTCATATTCATGTTACTTTTTCTAATAACTTTTATATGAACGGATATAACTTTTATGATTGCAACAGAATAACAAAACATGTAAGTTTACAAATCTAGCAAAAAATAAATCAAAACCGACGCCTCAAATGCTTTAAATTTAAGATGAAAAATGTAAACAAACTACCTCTACAACGAGAAACAACAACACCAATACTCGTTTGAGAAAAAAGCAACACAGAGACGTAGCCAAGTTTTAGTTTTGTTTTCTTTAATAATGTTTGTATTGAAAATGAAGATTTTCAAATACATTTCAACATTTTTGTTCGGAATGAAAATTTCTTGCATACAGTTGCGGTCAAAAAAATAGCACTATTGTGCAAGTTCTTATATTTTCAACGATTAATATGAATTTGGGACAAATTTGTTGAAAACTACTTTACTATCCCGTTGTATGATTGTCATTGAATATTCTCTCAGCTAGAATTCTCAATCACCAAATGAATAATTGTAATTTTCATTTGATTAATACTTTTTCCTTTGAATTAAAGCAGTCAAAATAATAGCACCGATCGGAGTTTGTGTTAATTGTGCAATATTTTGTGTGAAATTTGTTTTTTTTTTCAACTAGGTTTGTACAGTTTTATTTATTCTTTGTGAAATTTAACTAAACCTCAAAAATATTTAGCAACAATGGGCCGCGGAAAACATTGTACGACTGAAGAGCGACATACAATTAAAAATATGATTTCTAACGGTAAAACTTATTCGGAAGTCGCAAAAATCCTCGGCTGTTCCAATAAAAAGATTCGAAATGCCCTGACATTTGGAGAAAAATCCGAAACACGTGGGCGGAAGCGAGCATTATCCCCTCTTATGGTGAAACGCCTTATTCGGCAGAGCAAAAAGGAGCCGTTTATGCCAGCCACCCAGCTTAAAGAAGTGCTTAACGTCACAGCAAGCGTTGAAACAGTGCGCAGGCGATTGAGGGATAACGGTTTATACGCCCGCAGCCCAAGAAAAGTCCCACTCTTATCAAAAAAACATGTGGTGAAGCGTATGCAATTTGCTCAAGCTCACGTTAATTGGCCGATGACAAAGTGGAGAAATATCCTCTGGACTGATGAGAGCAAGATTGTGTTATTTGGTGGAAGAGGATCCCGGTCATATGTTAGAAGGCCTCAACATGCTGAACTCAACCCCAAATACACATCAAAAATTATTAAACATGGAGGATCTAGCATAATGATCTGGGGCTGTTTTTCATATTACGGTGTTGGCCCCTTATACTGGATCAAAGGTATCATGGATAAACATGTTTATGTCAAAATACTGCAGGAAGAGATGTTGCCATATGCATCTGAGGAGATGCCGTTGAAGTGGGTCTTTCAACAGGACAATGACCCGAAGCATACCAGCAAACTAGCCAAGAATTGGTTTCGGGATAACAGAGTAGATGTTATGGAATGGCCTGCACAGTCGCCAGATTTAAACCCAATTGAAAATCTTTGGGCTGACGTAAAGACGGAAGTGTCTCGGTGCAGGCCAAGTAACAATAACGAGCTCTGGTCTACTGTTAAGAGCTGCTGGAAATCGATTCCTGTTGAAAGATGCCAACGCCTTGTAAACTCAATGCAAAGGCGCTGTACAGCTGTCATTGAAAATAAAGGACATGCCACCAAATATTGATTCATACCAGTTTTTAAATAAATGAAAAAATAAATATACAATATTACCAAAAAAGGTACAGTTTTCATTTTGTAAGATGCAGTGCTATTTTTTTGACTGGCAAAATATTAGAAATACCTTGGAAAGTTAACAAATCTCGAGAAATGGACAGAATTTCAGATCCGTTGTTTTGTATAATTGTGTTAAGGCTTAAAAGCTAATATATTTAAAAGGGGGTAGTTAGATTCCAAATATGAATTCAGTTTTATCACTTCATTAAGTTGTTGATAGGCTGTGGTGCTATTTTTTTGACCGCAGCTGTATATATTTACCAATTTAATTACAAAAAAAAAACTTTTTCAAGTATTTTTACCTACGTACAGAATTTTTTTGTTTGGAAGTAAATGTAAATATTTTAAATGCTTCTTCCTTATACCGAATTTACACGACTGGTGAAAAGCTGCCAGTATAATGGCAAAAATAATGAATTTGTCCATTCCTCTGTTCTTGTTTTGGTCATTATATTGCCAGTTCTCCAATCGTATAAATGCGGCATTAACAAAAGACGCAGGCACGATTGAAGTGTTATTATTTCCTCATATTTTTGGAGGGTACATATTTTGAAAATAAGAATTGTAAAAAATTAAACGCAAAATTTTATTTATTTAATTAAGGGTGTTATTGACCCCATGAGCTTCGCTAGTTTCTAAACACAAATTATATTTTATTGATAGTCACAAATAGTATACAAATATTTGTACTCCTTTTTTCTCAAGAATACAAATACACAAACCCAATACATATGTTAATAGATATAAATACCTTATACCTACATCTTCATAAAAACATTACTGCAAAGTTTCGATGACGTAAGCTTTTACTTTAGAAAACAGTAGTAAAATATATAATATAAAAATCTTCATAATTGACTCTTGTCTATCAAACCCCTTCCCTGACTACGCACATGACACCAATTTTGCTTACGACATGAATCCATTTTGGAAAGCAACAACAACAATACAGGTTTGTTTACATTTTTCATCTGCAAAATATAGGAAGTTACACATAAGTTTTGATACATATTCTTCTTGATTAACTAACTCACATAAATTCTTTTTCTATTGCAACTATAAAATAAATACGTGTTCATAGAAAATTAATTAGCAAAAGCAATGTTTTTCAGACCTTTTTTTGGTTTTCTCTTATGGGAAATACATTGAATGTCAAAATGAAAAAAAATGTATCCCCCACATAGGGTTCACGCAGTGACTGCTAGGTGCCGTGACTCCATTCGCCAATAGGCAAAGTGATTTCCTTCAGAGTGTGTTCTCCTTTTGTGATTGTGTAGGTCGTTGCCATAGTTTAATTTCGAGCTCGGACCAACTGACTGTCGACCGACGACTTAGATGAAAGCCAATTTGTCTTATTAATAGATTTGTGGTGGGTGCTCGAACGGAAAACATGATTAACGTGTTGCTATTATTAAGGCAAAGTCAAAAAAGGCTATTTTATGTGTATATATAAGAAATTTTGTTCAAGAAGCTAAATTAGGGAGAATAATTGGATAGTATAGCTAAGAAATTCAACACCAGTAACTTTCAGAGTTTTGTTCTTTTAAATTCACTATTCATTAATAGATTATTTTGTAGATATGTGCATATGAAGTTGTAACGAAGTTTTACACTTTTCAAACCCCCCCCCCCCACACCGAACGTTTAACAATTAATCACTGATCCCCCACCGTCCATTTTTAATACACCCCCATTTTCAACATCAACTATCAGCACCCTACATAACCATTAATATACACCAGCACCCTGCATAGCCAAACCACCAAATATCTACCTACACCCATATCAACATGCACCCGACACCACCCACCAAATTATCAACAGCTGCAGCACATAGAATTCTATTGGATACACTCTTGTATAAGTAACAACAACAGCGCACCGCATTCCGTGGTGTTGACGTCACACAATGTTTACATTCGTCCTTTTTATACTTCACACTAACTTGTGGTAGAAAAATCATCATGAGGAGGAAGCATAAAGGTCCCAGCTAATCTGTCGGCGGTGATTTCAACGCCAGGCATCACCTTGCACCACAACGATCTCACCCGAGAGCAAAGCAATTTCTAACTGGCTGGATGTAAACAATGACCAACACTCCTTAGTGGTTGTTTCACAACAAAAACCAACCTATCCCAAAACACCATCGACACTTGATTTTTGTATTTCTAACTCTAATTTTTCTTGTATAATCGCAGAACTCAGGAACTACACCTGTTTTACAATACCCGGAAATTTGGACCATGAAGCTGTTCAGCTAAACATCAAACTCCAACAACCCATCTTCCTGACGACAGAACCAACTGAGGACATCATCAACTATAGGAGAATGGATGTGGATAGATTTCAACGAGACTTGGGGCCATTCTTTAATTTCAGGGTTAAATCAGAGCTAGCTAATCCTGAAAATAAATTAACCCCAAGTTAACTCAGGAACAGTTTTTCAGTAGAGGATTAACTTTATTTTTCAGTTCTCAAAAATCTAGGGCCAACGATGTGCGACACTATGGATATCACCTTTCTACACCTTTCACGCATCAGAATAGACATGGCGCCACAACGAAATTGCACTGGCAATAACTTTCCTTATCGAAATCGAGATGGTTAACTCGCCACCAAATTAGACGAGTTAACTCGGAGTCAACTTAGGATTTCAATTGACTGAAAAACACGTTTATGGAGTTAACTCAGGCTTAACCCCAAGACTACGATGATTTCACACTGAAAAACTGGCTCTTAGAAGCCACCATAACTCTTCCACCCCAAAACAGGAAACTTCTTGAAAGGATCCCCCAGCGCGAACTGAACACAACGAACAGCAACTCAACTACCAAACAGTATGGAGCGAACTAAGTTGTGTCAACAATATGTTGTGGAACTCTATCCAACACCATAACAACAACCAGTTATTCAACAAGTGACTGCAAGCCATCAAACCTGGACCTGACACCTTCAAGAACATCAACAAACTGATTGGGAAAACACCATCAATGCCTGAAACCATTATCACCAACAATGGACAAATCACAACGACACAGGACAAAGCTGAGGCATTTGCTTAATATGTTGAAGGAAACTTCACCTCCAACCCATCCACAGATCCAGTCTTCCTTAATGAAGTGAGGGATTCCATCCAAGTAATCCTGGTAACTAACACAGACAGAGCAATATAGAGCGACACAAATCAAGCGAGTGACCCAGTTGACAGCCCAAACCTGAGCACCCGAGAAGAAATAGTTGAAATAATCAGCAGCTGCATCAGGCCAAAAAAGTCAATAGGACAAGATGAAATATCCAACTTCATCATAAAGAGGCTACCAGAGACAGTTTTGATCCTTCTTACCATCATCATGAACAACTGTGTCAACAACTACTTCCCCCAAAAATCGAAAACAGCGAAGTTAGTGGCGATCCCGAATAAAGGTGTCAGGAACATGCTATCTAACTATAGGCCAATATCCCTCCTCATCAACCTAAGCAATCTCTTGGAAGAGTTGATACTAAGGAAACTAAAGAAGCTTTGCTGTAACAACAGCGTTATTCCTGACATGCAGTTTGCCATTATGGAGAAGCACTCAACACTACACCCCCTCCAGGAAGTTCCAGCATGACGTCACGATATAGGCCTCAACAGTCATCTTGTCACCGTCGGATGCTTTCTGGATGTCCAGAAAGCATTCGATAGTGTCTGGATAGATGCTCTAATACCCAACGGCTACGTTTACCCCCGCCACTAATAAAAATTCTTTTTTCTTTCCTTTCTTCCAGGAACTTCTTTGTGCAATAATTGGGAAACTGCTCTGCTCATCAACTGTGAAGAACATCAAAGCCGGAGTCGCATAAGGTTCGAAGTTTGGCCCTTTCTTCTACAGCTTGATAACATCAGACAAACCCCTCCCAACTGGCTATGAAAGCCTGCTATTAGCTGATGACTCGCTTACGTATGCTACCTCAATGTCACCACTAGTCACAGTCCGGATAGAAGAGGCTCACATCAACAGACTGTTCGATTTCTACAAAAAAATGGGGCATCAAGATCAACTCAGCAAAATCGGAGCTTGTCGGCTTCAGGAGACCCCGTGATGGCAGAAGTCGCTCAGCAGCCAATTGCAGAAACTTAGTTCTGAAACTTCCTGATATATCTACCATTGGTGCCATAAGGAACGCCAAATATCTGGGGATCAATTTCAACGAGTTGCAGAGGTTCAATCAGCACTCAAAAAGTGTACTCAGAAAAGCGAACTGAGCGAACTAAGCCAACAGACGAAGATACTTGTGTTCAAGCAACTCCTGTGGCCAGTCATCAGCTATTGATTCCCAGTCTGATTCACAGTTAGAAAATCAGCGATGAAGGAACTCATAATCTTCGAGAGGAAAATGCTAAGAATCTGCACCGGGTTCCACTTCGACCGGCAGCGAAGAAAGCATTACAGGAACGAGGATCTCTGTAGAGGGCCACAAAGAAATTTTCCCTTGGGGTAGCCTAAGGCTGGAATCAGATTCCTGCCGTAAACTCCCTTCTCGCTCCTTCTGAGTGAGAGCTTGGGCAAAAAAGTAATTCTCCCTTGGGTAAGCATTGGACTGGAATCAGATTCCTACCGTAAACTCCCTTCTAACTTCTTCTGAATGAGATCTATGGCAAAACAAGTAATTTTCCCTTGGGTACGCCTTGGGCTGGAATCACATTCCTACCGTATTATCCCGGTTCACTTCCTCTTAGTGAGTGTGGGCCGAGTCTACTCCTGTAGCTCTACAGAACCAAGCTTAGTTGTATATGAAGTAAGACCGGTGACTGTTTCGAGTTCTTTTACCTTATTAACCCGAGTTTTACTCTTCTTCGGGAATACCCTGGACTACGACGAGCTTACCTCAGCATCGATAAAAAAAGCATCACAAAGTTGTTTTTATATCAATAGAGATGAACCTTATAACAAATATTTGAATGGGCTTCACAGTGTTAAAATGAGAAGTAGAAACTCTTAAGTCTGAACATGCTTATTTGTATAGAAAGTCCAGTAAGCTTCCAAAAATTACGGAAAGTCGTAAAAAGCTCACAAAATATGACCTTGCTATAAGGTATAAATAATAATTCCTTAAGACCTTTCGGGAGTTCTATGGGCTTAAAGGAGAAGCCATTTTTACGTAGGAAATAATCTAATCTTTTAATATTGGTAAATTAGTTACATTATAACTACTTGTGTAGGTTTCCATAGTCAGTAAAACCTTCAATACAAAATAATTCGTGTTTTCTAAAATGCTCAAAGACGATGGTATTTAAATTTCAAAAACTCAGCCATTAGCTTTTTAGGCACTTTCTTGCGTATGAACAAAATAAGCCTTCCAGTATTTCGTTCCATAAAAATGTGTATTTTTCCTGTTTAAAAACCAGTTAGCTTCAAATTAAATACTATCATAACAAACCATAAAGTCAATTAAAATTAATATCAGAGAATCCAATTCAACTAACACTTAATTTAGCAACATTTTAAAATGACTTTTATGTGAATACGCCCCATGAAGTTTGAAATTGAATGTTTGGAAGAATGGTCATGCAAA
This sequence comes from Dasysyrphus tricinctus, assembly GCA_963921185.1. Lineage (NCBI taxonomy): Eukaryota > Metazoa > Arthropoda > Insecta > Diptera > Syrphidae > Dasysyrphus > Dasysyrphus tricinctus. The sequence continues at coordinate 77,732,865 of OY992533.1, forward strand.
ACTAACAAAAAAAAAGGGCTTACCAAATTTAAATATAGTTATAGATAAACACCAACAAGCAATATTAGTTTCCAATCTCAATCTCTATACAATTAGGGTAACGCTAACGTGCAGGGGGACCGAATGGATGCCGGGATAAGCAGACAACCCAGCTATGCTGGTCAGGGCACAAACTTGTCCTCGGGATGGTTAAAAGCCCCCTTAAGGCGGATGAACTGCAGGTGGCGGTCAACGGCATGATAGTCTGGTGGCGGAGGAGCTTTTTTTTTTTTGGTAAAAGGCCAACGGCAGCAACAGGTAGCGTCTGTAACCCACATTGGGCGGCTACAAAAGGCGTCTGTTTTCCCATAGTGGGCGGCCTCGAGCAGTTATGTGTTTGACCATACAAAAGGCGGGTGTGCCTGTCAAATCTGAGCTTATGTATGTTATTAATCATATCTCGGAAAACACCATGGTGGAAGGATATATGCAAATACATGAATTATGACAACAAATGGAAATGAGCCCCCAAGAGGTAATCTTTTTATAGAAAATCCTTCTGTAGCTTCGGCTGCAGTAAACCGCACATCGGATTTGGGGGTGCGGCATCCTTCATGTACGAGCGTCAATCAAGACGCCATAATAATAAATGAATCGTTGACAAATAGAAGAAGTCTTTCAAGAAGCGCAAATGTTACTTTTGGCTACCGCATACGTACGAAAATCGGAGCATGGAACGTTCGATCCTTGTACAGCGATGGTAGATACGAGCAGGTTGAGCGTGAAATGCTTCGCCTAAAGATCAGTATCCTGGGCATAAGCGAAACTAAGTGGAGAGGAAGAGCTGAATACAGATCAGACACTGGACAGACGAGAATGCTGTATTCCGGCGAAGATGAAAGAGAGGGTGGCCAAAGACTGCATGGTGTCGGAATTATGTTGAACGAAGAAGCGAGGCGTAGTTTGATCTCATGGGCGCCCATTTCTGCGAGATTAATGACAGCAAGGTTTCGTTCAAAAATTCGTAACGTCACAATTATTCAGTGCTACGCCCCCACAAATGAAGCGACCGAGGAAGACAAAACCGCGTTCTACACTCATCTTAACTCGGTTTACAGTAGTGTTCCGAGAGCCGACATCATAGTTGTTATGGGAGACCTTAATGCCCAAGTCGGTTCAGACAATTACGGACTGGAACGCGTGATGGGAAGAAATGGCGTGGGGTCACGGAATGAAAATGGTGACTTGCTTGTCGACTTTTGTAACGCGAATCGTCTTGTGATAGGTGGGACTGTATTTAAGCATAAGACGTGCAACAAAATTACCTGGGTGCATCCGGATGGTCAAACCGAAAACCAAATTGATCATATCATGATTCAGCAGCGATGGAGGAAGTCTATGTGTGATGTCCGGAGTATAAGAAATGCCGATGTGGGAAGCGACCACCATTTGGTTCTGATGAGTCTCAAACTACGAACCGCTGCCGTACAAAAACCAGCGCAGGATGCAGCAAGGAGCACAAAATTCATTACTAATGCTTTAAATGACCCCAACATATGTCGAAACTATGTCACCACCCTTAACGACAGAGCCTCGTCATTAAATGGAATCCAGAATTCAACAATTGATGAGATGTAGGGTGAAATTAAAAGTGTTTTTATGGAGGCTGGATCCGAAACTGTACCCAAGCGAACGAGACGTAGAGACTCTTGGATATCCCAAGACACCTGGGATAAGATCGAACTTCGCAAATCGTTGAAAATCCAAATAAATGCCGAAGCTGATGTTCAACGAAAGGCTGACTTGCGAAGAGAGTACCGCATTGCACATAAGATGGTCTACCGCTGTGTGAGACGTGACAAGAGGGTGAAGTTGGATGGACTCGCAGATAATGCGGAAAGCGCTGCCAGAAGAGGAGATATCCGGGAATTGTACCAAATAGCCAAAGATGTTATCGGGAAAAAAAGCAACACCAATCATCCTGTAATGGATGTGGATGGCACACTTTTGGTATCAATTGAGGATCAGCTTCGTAGATGGAAGGACCATTTTTGTGCCCTGCTAAATGAGGATTCAGTTGAGCAGAGTGCTGAAGTGCCCCAACTAAACGAGATGCGCAGGTCCTATAGGGGTATTGACATCGAACCCCCGTCAGAATCGGAAATTCGTACATCAATAAATCTCCTCAAAAACAACAAGGCAGCTGGACTGGACGGAATACCAGCTGAATTCCTGAAAGCCGATCCCGTAGAAGCGGCTAGTATTTTACATCCGCTGATACAAAACATTTGGGAAAACGAAAGCTATCCCAGGGACTGGAAGGATGGTGTGATTGTTAAGCTGCCAAAGAAAGGTGACTTAGAGAATTGCAACAATTGGCGTGGTATCACCGTTTTGTCCGTTTTCCCAAAACTAATGGCAACAATCATACTCGAGCGAATAAAGGATAGAATCGAGTCTACACTCAAGAGGCATCAAGCTGGCTTCCGCAGTGGTCGATCGTGTGTCGACCATATCAACACCCTGCGTATCGTCCTCGAGCAGTCGATGGAATATCAATCACCGCTTTACCTCATGTTCGTGGATTTTGAAAAGGCCTTTGATCGAGTTAACCGAGAATGTATATGGAGATCGTTGCTTGGTAGAGGAATTCCACCAAAAATTGTTGCCATTATTAAAGAGTCCTACAACAACGCGAGGTGTTTTGTTTTGCACAATGGGCAGCTATCCGACTCCTTCGTAGTGCAACAGGGTGTGAGACAAGGGGATGTTCTATCGCCAATTCTCTTCCTGCTGGCGATGGACGACGTATTGACGGCCAGTGTTGGTACAGCTGAGCGACAGGGCATTCAATGGAGACCGTTCGAAAGGCTCAGTCATTTAGACTATGCCGATGACATATGTCTACTGGCAAATAACATCAGTGGGCTGAACGGGATGTGCCAAACACTGCAAGTGAAGGGAGAGTCGAGTGGTCTAAGAATTAACAGCAAAAAGACAAAAATAATGCTCACAGGCCGCTCCACACAGCAGCGTATTATTTTACAGGAGACGCCAGTTGAAGTAGTGGAACAATTCAACTACCTTGGCAGTATTGTTTCTGCAAACGGTGGTACGGATCTGGACGTTAAAAGTAGAATAAATAAAGCTCGTGCTGCCTTCGGTACTCTGTCCCCAATTTGGAAATCCAGTCAAATCTCCTTACGCACTAAGTTGAGATTCTTCGAATCCAATGTCAAATCCGTGCTGTTATATGCTTGTGAAACCTGGAAAGTCACGTCTACCATTTCGAAGAAATTGCAGGCTTTTGTGAATCGCTGTCTTCGCCACATCCTAAAGATTCGCTGGCCACAAATAATATCAAATGAGGAATTGTGGCGCAGGACAAGTCAAGAGCGGCTGGACGTCGACATAAGAAAGCGTAAATGGCGTTGGATTGGTCACACACTGAGGAAACCAAACGATGAAATTGCAAAGCAGTCCTTTGAATGGAATCCTCAGGGTGCACGGCGGGTTGGAAGACCAAGAACAACATGGAAATCAACTGTCTTAGCGGAAGCAGAATCCCAGAGAAAGACGTGGCCACAGCTTAAGTACCTTGCAGCAGACCGTGAAGGATGGAGACGTTTTGTTGACGCCCTATGCCCCAGCCGGGGTTACAGGACACGATGATGATACAATTTTGAATTAAGGTCAAAAGCACCTGCAATCATCAAGGACGAAGACCAGAAAGCAAACCAACATCAGAAAGCAACCATGATTGTTGTCTCATTATCTATGCATAGCGTGCTCTCCCATGTGTCCCATTCCCCTAATGAAAAACTCCCACCATAAACGTTTGTATCTTTTCAGTAGTGCGGTTGCATTAACCCAAGTTGATGGTAGATTTTAGCCCATGTTTTTGACAGCCATCATCAGGAACATAGCTAGCCTGCGTTTGCGGTATAATAACTGGTGATAACAATTCACATCGTTTTGGTAAATGAAAATTTGAATTTCCAAGAATGGAAGGACATGTTAGAGAAAAAATATTAAAACAAGTTAGTAGAGTAACCGGTCCTTTTAATTTGCCTTGAAATGTTGGGCACACATAGTTGGTTGAAATCACTCCTTAATCTGAAACGCCACATAGAATTGAGTCTTGAAGACTGTAAAGGGGGCAACACAACAAACACCGTTCGTAAAGTGAAGGAATTGTGGAGACTTCAAGCAACACAGCAAGCTAAATAGGAGCCAAATGAAGTAAGAGTACAACAAAAACAACAAAAACAACAGCATCTGTTGTTGCCCGTGATGTTGACGTGATTTTACAACAACAACAACAAAAGTGACGGCATCAAGTACAAGAACAACAACGGATAGTAAACAAACAAGTAGGAAACTCGAAAACAGGCACCAGGCTTGCAGACCCCAGTAAAAGGGGTGAAACTTTTTCTGGATGCTTACTTTGGCATCCCCTGACGTGATAGTACAACAACAACAACAAAAGAAGTGACGATATCAAGAGTAGAAAACTCGAAAACAGGAATCAGGCGCGCAGACCCCAGTAGTAGGGATAAAACTTTTTCTGGATGCTTATTTTGGAATCCCATGACGTGATAGTACAACAACAACAACAGAAGTGACGACATCAAGTACAAATACAACGAAGGACAAGGACAGTGAACAAGTAGAAAACTCGAAAACAGGCATCAGGCGCGCAGACCCCAGTATAGTAGGGATAAAACTTTTTCTGAATGCTTATTTTGGAATCCCATGACGTGATAGTACAACAACAACAACAGAAGTGACGACATCAAGTACAAAAACAACGAAGGACAAGGACAGTGAACAAGTAGAAAACTCGAAAACAGGCATCCGGCGCGCAGACCCCAGTAGTAGAGATAAAACTTTTTCTGAATGCTTATTTTGGAGTCCCATGACGTGATAGTACAACAACAACAACAGAAGTGACGACATCAAGTACAAAAACAACGAAGGACAGTGAACAAGTAGAAAACTCGAAAACAGGCATCAGGCGCGCAGACCCCAGTAGTAGGGATAAAACTTTTTCTGAATGCTTATTTTGGAGTCCCATGACGTGATAGTACAACAACAACAACAGAAGTGACGACATCAAGTACAAAAACAACAAAGGACAGTGAACAAGTAGAAAAATCGAAAACAGGCACCAGGCGCGCAGACCCCAGTAGTAGGGGTTAAACTTTTTCTGGATGCTTATTTTGGAATTCCATGACGTGATAGTACAACAACAACAACAGAAGTGACGACATCAAGTACAAACACAACGAAGGACAGTGAACAAGTAGAAAAATCGAAAACAGGCACCAGGTGCGCAGACCCCAGTAGTAGGGATGAAACTTTTTCTGAATGCTTATTTTGGAGTCCCATGACGTGATAGTACAACAACAACAACAGAAGTGACGACATCAAGTACAAAAACAACAAAGGACAGTGAACAAGTAGAAAAATCGAAAACAGGCACCAGGCGCGCAGACCCCAGTAGAAGGGTTGAAACTTTTTCTGGATGCTTATTTTGGAATCACATGACGTGATGGTACAACAACAACAACAGAAGTGACGACATCAAGTAAAAAAACAACAAAGGACAAGGACAGTGAACAAGTAGAAAACTCGAAAACAGGCATCAGGCGCGCAGACCCCAGTAGTAGGGATGAAACTTTTTCTGGATGCTTATTTTGGAATCCCATGAAGTGATAGTACAACAACAACAACAGAAGTGACGGCATCAAGTACAAAAACAACAAAGGACAGTGAACAAGTAGAAAAATCGAAAACAGGCACCAGGTGCGCAGACCCCAGTGGTAGGGATGAAACTTTTTCTGGATGCTTATTTTGGAATCCCATGACGTGATGGTACAACAGCAGCAATAGAAGTGACGAGATCAAGTACAAGAACAAAAACGGATAGTGAACAAGTAGATAACACGAAAACAGGCACCAGGCGCGCAGACTCCAGTAGTAGGGATGAAACTTTTTCTGGATGCTTATTTTGGAATCCCATGACGTGATGGTACGTACAACAACAGCAATAGAAAAGATCATCTGCAAGAACAAAACGGACAGTGAACAAGTAGAAAACTCGAAAACGTGCACCAGGCGTGCAGAAAGCAATAGTAGGGATGAACATTTTTCTGGATGCTTATTTTGGAATTCCATGAAGTGATAGTACAACAACAACAGAAGTGACGACATCAAGAACAAAAACAACAAAGGACAGTGAACAAGTAGAAAAATCGAAAACAGGCACCAGGCGCGCAGACCCCAGTAGTAGGGATGAACATTATTCTGGATGCTTATTTTGGAATCCCATGACGTGATGGTACAACAGCAGCAATAGAAGTGACGAGATCAAGTACAAGAACAAAAACGGATAGTGAACAAGTAGATAACACGAAAACAGGCACCAGGCGCGCAGACTCCAGTAGTAGGGATGAAACTTTTTCTGGATGCTTATTTTGGAATCCCATGAAGTGATAGTACAACAACAACAACAGAAGTGACGGCATCAAGTACAAAAACAACGAAGGACAGTGAACAAGAAGAAAAATCGAAAACAGGCACCAGGTGCGCAGACCCCAGTGGTAGGGATAAAACTTTTTCTGGATGCTTATTTTGGAATCCCATGACGTGATGGTACAACAGCAGCAATAGAAGTGACGAAATCAAAGACAAGAACAAAAACGGATAGTGAACAAGTAGATAACACGAAAACAGGCACCAGGCGCGCAGACCCCAGTAGTAGGGATCAAACTTTTTCTGGATGCTTTTTTTGGAATCCCATGACGTGATAGTACAACAACAACAACGGAAGTGACGACATCAAGTACAAAAACAACAAAGGACAGTGAACAAGTAGAAAACTCGAAAACATGCACCAGGCGCGCAGACCCCAGTAGTAGGGGTGAAACTTTTTCTGGATGCTTATTTTGGAAATCCCCAACAACAACAACAACAGAAGTGACGACATCAAGTACAAAAACAACGAAGGACAGTGAACAAAACATGCACCAGGCGTGCAGACCCCAGTAGTAGGGATGAACATTTTTCTGGATGCTTATTTTGGAATCCTATGACGTGATAGTACAACAACAACAACAGAAGTGACGACATCAAGTACAAAAACAACAAAGGACAGTGAACAAGTAGAAAAATCGAAAACAGGCACCAGGCACGCAGACCCCGGTAGTAGGGATGAAACTTTTTCTGGATGCTTATTTTGGAATCCCATGACGTGATAGTACAACAACAACAACAGAAGTGACGACATCAAGTACAAAAACAACAAAGGACAGTGAACAAGTAGAAAAATCGAAAACAGGCACCAGGCGCGCAGACCCCGGTAGTAGGGATGAAACTTTTTCTGGATGCTTATTTTGGAATCCCATGACGTGATAGTACAACAACAACAACAGTGACGACATCAAGTACAAAAACAACAAAGGACAGTGAACAAGTAGAAAACTCGAAAACATGCACCAGGCGCGCAGACCCCAGTAGTAGGGGTGAAACTTTTTCTGGATGCTTATTTTGGAAATCCCATGATGTTATATTACAACAACAACAACAACAACAACAACAACTGATGTGACGACATGAAGTACAAAAACAACGAAGGACAGTGAACAAGTAGAAAAATCGAAAACAGGCACCAGGTGCGCAGACCCCGGTAGGAGGAATCAAACTTTTTCTGGATGCTTATTTTGGAATCCCATGACGTGATGGTACAACAACAGCAATAGAAGTGACAAGATCAAGTACAAGAACAAAAACAGACAGTGAACAAGTAGAAAACTCGAAAAAGGCACCAGGTGCGCAGACCCCAGTGGTAGGGATCAAACTTTTTCTGGATGCTTTTTTTGGAATCCCATGACGTGATAGTACAACAACAACAACGGAAGTGACGACATCAAGTACAAAAACAACAAAGGACAGTGAACAACTAGAAAACTCGAAAACATGCACCAGGCGCGCAGAAAGCAAACAACAACAACAACAACAACAACAACAACAACAACAACAACAACAACAACAACAACAACAACAACAACAACAACAACAACAACAACAACAACAACAACAACAACAACAACAACAACAACAACAACAACAACAACAACAACAACAACAACAACAACAACAACAACAACAACAACAACAACAACAACAACAACAACAACAACAACAACAACAACAACAACAACAACAACAACAACAACAACAACAACAACAACAACAACAACAACAACAACAACAACAACAACAACAACAACAACAACAACAACAACAACAACAACAACAACAACAACAACAACAACAACAACAACAACAACAACAACAACAACAACAACAACAACAACAACAACAACAACAACAACAACAACAACAACAACAACAACAACAACAACAACAACAACAACAACAACAACAACAACAACAACAACAACAACAACAACAACAACAACAACAACAACAACAACAACAACAACAACAACGACAACAACAACAACAACAACAACAACAACAACAACAACAACAACAACAACAACAACAACAACAACAACAACAACAACAACAACAACAACAACAACAACAACAACAACAACAACAACAACAACAACAACAACAACAACAACAACAACAACAACAACAACAACAACACCAACTACAACACCAACTACAACAACAACAACACCAAAAACAACAACAACAACAACAACAACAACAACAACAACAACAACAACAACAACAACAACAACAACAACAACAACAACAACAACAACAACAACAACAACAACAACAACAACAACAACAACAACAACAACAAGTTTTTTTGAAATTACCACAGACACACTTAGAACTTAGAAGTAATCGAAGCGTTCCAAAATCATACAGTTTGGGAAAACTATGGTCACAGTAGACATGACAATCCTCGACCATTTTAAAAAACATGCATACCTGAGACAGGCCCTCCTTTTTGTGGTTTTGCTTCGAGTGCAATTGCAAGTCCAGGCAATAGCTAATAGTAAGGAAGGTTTTCAATGTTAACAAAATATTGCAAGTAAAATTTATACATTCAAAGGATAATGAAATTAAAAAATTCGCACTCACACAGGAAACACGATGTTCGTTCGACAGGCAATGGAAAAAGAAAATAAGCCGAAAAACATAAGCGAAAGTGCCACGATATTGCCGCATACGTTAATTCGCAGATTAACTAGTCAAAGTGCGAAAACTTACTCACTGAAGTAAAATTTTGCACTTTAACGGTTCGAACCAGTTAATTAGTGAATTAACTAGTTAATGTGCACATTATCGTATCTTGCACTTTAAAGGTAGCATATACACAAACTGTAGCTGCATAAAGTACTTAGAAATCTTCGTCACCATCAGGGGAACAGTATTGAAAAAAAGTTTAAATGAAAAAAAGTACACCGTACTTACTTCTTATTCTAGTTTTACTATATTTATTTGGTTATTTGTTAAGAGAACTTCAACAAGATTCACAAACGTTATAGCAATGAATGAAAATCAATAAGAAATATTCGCAATTCTCCTTTCATCAACCAACAGCATAACCTAAAAGTCCTTTGCTTACAAATTGCAATGAATGCGGTAAACGTAATAGTTTGAAGTTTCGTCGATAACCTTTCCCGACAGGGAATGGAATTTTCTCTGTTCTATGCGTAACATCACAAGGATGCAGCAACCATCAATGATATTTCAAGAATGTTGGTTTTCCGTTAATTTTGGAAATAATTCCAAAGCAATTACACAAGGATAAGTTTAAAGGTTTTAAATGGGTAAGTACCATATAGGTCATTGACATTAGCATTAAGGTTTGTAAATGTTTTAAAGAGAGTTATTTTAAATATGAAGAAGAAATAAATTAATCATTCAATTCCCATGGTTTAAATATACAAATATTAGTATAAACCTAAGTTAGTAAAACTGTCAGTTACTGTGAGTTTAATTGCTCTCGTTTTTGAAATTTCTTAATAAATCCTTAAGGCAACGTTAAACTGTCAAAAGTCAATCAATAAAATCGAATGCGACACTACGCACTAACTCACCAAGTTAGATTAGTAAACTCGTGAACTTAAATTGACTGAAATACTTGTTTGTTGAAACTAAGACTGTATAGCACTCTATATCAAGTTAAGTCTGTAAAGTTAAGATATGTTTTTGATATAGTGCTCAAAGCCTAATATATAGTTGACACTCACTATGTTAGTCAAATAGAGAAGTCCAATTTTGTTGCAACACAGTTTGCTGATAATTTGACGCTGCTCTGCTTCTGCTAGATAGTGGCATGGCTCATCTTCCAATTGAGAACGATTAATGATTTCATGGGACGAATTTTCTTTCACACTGGTGCAGTGGCAAGAGTTCTAAAAGATAATGATAATGTATATAAATCCGCTGGCCCAGGTAGTATTCCTCCTTTTGTTCTGTAGAGAGATGCGTGAAGCCTCGAATAAAGACCCTCCAGATCCGGAACGAAAATGTACTATGACCTACGAGTATAAGCACCTTGAATGTAAGAAACCTCTGTAGGCCAGGTGCTACTCAAAAACTTAAATCTGTCCTCTCGCGGTACAAGGCAAACATTACCGCGATCAAGAAGATACGATGGATAGGATTACAAAAGACGAAAAGAAAAGATTGCGACATTTATTACAGCTGTCATGAAAGACTGCACATGCTATGATGCGGCTTTGTCGGGGGAAATCGACTCAAATCGAAAGCCATCGATTCTGAGCCGATTTGCGATCGCCTGGCTGTGATCCGCATCAAAGCTACCTTCCAAAACATCAGCCTAATATTACACACATGACACACCCCTATCGATGAAGCTGAGGAGTCTAATTAGGAGGAGTTTAACGACCTCATGGGCAAAGCTTTCACAGCCTGTCCGGAGTATACGATGTCAAGGTTGTGCTCGGAGACTTCAATGCTAAGGTTGGAAAGGAAAACATCTTTGGCGGATTAGTTAGAAAGCATAGCCTCCACGAAACGACAACAGATAACTGCTTCCGACTAATCGACTTTGCTGCAGCTCGTAAAACAGTTATAAGTAGCACTAGGTTCCCCAGACGAAGAATACAAACAGCAACCTATGGTGATCTCCAGATGGTCGAACCACCATCCAAATCAACCACGTGCTAATGTTCGCAGGGCACGCATCGAACATCTTGGACGTGCGAACTTTCTGAGATGAAAACGTGGACTCTGACCATTTTCTTGTTATTACAAAAGTCAGAGTCCGACTATATAACGAAAAGAAAAAGAAGACCACCAAAAGGGAGCAATTCAACATCACATGCCTTAGTACATCTGAGAAAGCCAGAGACTACAGTGAGCAATTGACCGAGAAACTCCATGCCGAACCCCCAGCCACAAGCGTAAGCAACCAGTGGAACCAGTATCGCGACATCATTAAGGAGACAGCCGAGATCACCATAGGTTATCAACCCCCCAGAAAAACAAGAACCCGTGGTATGATGATGAATGCGTGGTATTGAAGCAGAAGACGGAAAATGCACGAATGCAAATGCTGCAACGGAAAACAAGAGCAGCAAGAGAGGAGTACCGTGAAAAGAGGAGGAAAGAGAAAAAAACCTGCGCAGAAAGAGAAGAGCATCTGAGGCCTTTCAGCTCAAGTATCTCAAAGAGTCTAGCACCGCCACCAATACCCGCCGCAGGTTCTACAAAGCAGCCAAGGAACTGGCATCTGGTTATAGGACTGGCACGCAAGCTCTTCGAAACAGCAAAAGGAACTTCACCGAAGCACAGGGAATTGTAGACATGTTTAATGAGCATTATGTAGAACAGGCGAAAGGGGAACAAGGAAGCATCAGACCAGTCAATGAAGATCCAGTCCCAGCGCCCAGTACTGAAGAGAGGTTAAGAAAGCCATTCGCAAGCTTAAGAACAACAAATCCTCCGGCTCGGATGGCCTACCTGCGGAACTCATCAAGCACGGAGGAGATGTCCTGGTTGGTTGCATGCACCAGCTCATTAACCAAGTGTGGGATGAAGAAAGTATGCCCGATGACTGGTCAAAAATAGCTAGCTCCATATGCCCAATCTACAAGAAAGGGTACATGCCCTGCAAGAACTACAGAGGCATATAAGTCCTCAATGTTGCCTACGAATTCCTATCCAACGTACTATTCGAGCGTCTGAAACCTTTCTGCAACACTATGATCGGCACGTACCAGTGTGGCTTTAGGCCAGGCAGATCAACGATAGACCAAATCTTCATATTGAGGTAAATGGAAAAGACCAACGATTTTCAAGTCGAGACCCACCATCGACTTTAAAGCCGCATATGATAGCATAAGTCACCAAGAGCTTCTATTGGCGATGTCGGAGCTTGGGTTCCCAGAAAAAAAAAACTGATCCAGATAATGCCTCATGACGTTACAAAATACACGGTGCAACGTGCAAATGGGTAACAGCTCATCCGAGCTATTGCAGACGTGTACAGGGTTCAGACAAGGAGATGCGCTATCATGTGATTTCTTCAACTTAGCCCTGGAGCAGATAGTGCGCAAGAGTGGTGTTAACATGGAAGGCACTATCTTCAACAGGTCTTCTCATCTGCTTGGCTAAGCGGACGACATTGACATCATCGGCTGCTACAAGAGAGCTGTACTTGAAGCATTCACAGCTATTGATGAACAGGCGAAACGCGTTGGTCTTGAAGTGAATGAGGACAAAACAAAGTTTATGCTATCAACAAACAAAGCCTCATCTGTCCATCGCCTAGGACAAAACGTTACTGTTGGTAGCAGTAATTTCGAGGTAGTCAAGGAGTTCACCTACCTCGGAACAAACATCAATTCCACGAACGACACCTTAATGGAAATCCGACGAAGAATTACCCTAGCGAACCGTTGCTATAGCCTTTTGAATAGACCGGAAAATGAGGGGTATAAAGGAACAATTACGTGCAAGGGTTTTTATTATTGAATATGTTTGTTTGGCCCATAAGCATGCTTAAGACCGAAAATGCTACTAAATTCACCCATGCGTTTCTGAGAGAATGGTCACACTGGCCACTTTTCAATATTTTTGGTGTAACTTGAAAACTAAGCCGAATTTTACAATTTCACTTATAATATTTTTTGTTCAAAATTAAATTTTCTATTGGGATGGATAGTTCAAAAAATTTTACAAAAAAAATTAAGCAAAAAAAGTTAACAAAAACCAACCTAAAAAAAATCAAGGATATCTAATTTTTTTAATAAAATGTGCATAACTTTTTTTGAAGCAAAGATAGGGTCAAGACATGCAGACACAAAATAAAGCAGAGACTAAAGGCTTTAATATGGCATGTTCAAAAATTAATATTTGTTAAAAATTAACAGATATTCCCATTCAAACCTTATCATTTTTATAATTTTCCGCAGTTTTGGCCCGAAAGTCCCATTTTCGGTACAATTTGGCAAATTTCACATTCGTAAAAATGTTCGAAATCACAATTTTGATATAATATGACATTACAACTATAGAGAATTTTTAAAAAGTATGTAAGTTCGCAATTTCGTTTTTTGGCAGTTTTTAAATGCTTTCAGACCTACAGATCGAAGGATAGTCCGATTAACATAAGATTTGGTACTAAGTGCTAAGAACGTTAAATTTGTCATAAATTACCAAAAAATAGGCTTTCGGGCAAAGACTGCGAAAAATGATAAGAAATGGTAAAGTTTGAATGGCTATATCTCTGTCAATTTTCAAATAATATAGCTTTTCTAACATGTCATATTAAGGCCTTAAGACTCTTGTTTACTTTGCTCATGCATGTCTTTAGCGTATCTTTGCTCCGAAAAAAGTTATATGCAATTTAAAAAAAAAATCAAAAAATCATTGATTTTTCGATTTTTTGTATGTTGGTTTTTGTTGACTTTTCCTGCTTAAATTGTTTTAGAAATTTTCCAAAATATCCATTTCGATAGAAAATTTAATTTTGAACAAAAAGTTTTAAGTGTAAAATTGTCAGATTCGGCTTAGTTTTCGAGTTATACCAAAAATAATGAAAAATGGCCAGTGTGACCATTCTCTCAGAAACGCATAGGTGAATTTAGTAGCATTTTCGGTTTTAAGCATGCTTATGGGCTAAATAAACACATTCAATAATAAAAACCCTTGCACGTATTTGTTCCTTTTTAAAAGGTCTATTCAATAGGCTACTACTTCGGTTTGGCCAAACAAACGGGTTCAAAACACCATTCTCGATAGAAAAAGTGCACGCTATACAAAAAGAACTTTAAATATTTCGTATCTAATTATTTTTGGAGTTACCACCTGGAAGAAATTCAGTGTGTGGCCTTAATGCCTTGGCCCTTGTTAATTTATCCATTAATCGAATACATCCATAGAAACAAAAACCACATAAACATCGTCGTTAAAATGAGATACATTTCTGAAAATAAATCCAATGCTAAAACAATTTGCCTTACTCATCCACCCCAAAGCAATAAGGGCTCTAAACCTATATACTCTCTTCAAAACGCCTTAACTTTATATCTCTTTTCAATCGATACAGGCTTTTAAAACCAAACAATATAAACTCTATCCCACCCACTCACTTCTTAAATGAAACTAAAATTGTTTTCTAAGTAAATTCTGTTCCAACCTTTGAGCTTCACATCTTAATCCCATTTTGCTATTTTAGGATATCAAGTTTTGTGGCTTTCCATAAAATACAAATTTACCTTTTCTCAGAATTACACATTGCTTTTGAATAGTTTGATACCTACTACAATGGCAAACCATAAAAAAAATAACAAAAAAGAACTCACGAAAAACCATAACAAATCCCAATTTATATTTTATTCAACTAAATTCGATTCTTGGTGTAGGAGCAAGAGGGTCGGAAACGGAATGCAATAAATTTCCCATCCGCCTTCTTGTTCTTGTTCTTTTACTCAATTTATTTGAGAAAATTCCTATAACAACCGCATATATGCGGATATGTGAACAAAGGTGGGTTTTGTTTTGAGGATATAATATTAAGGCCCAACAACAAAAACAAACTGCAACCCCTTGAAATATGCAACCATTAACCCAAAACAAAACAAAATTTATCTAAACTTTGGCTAAGAATGTTGTTTAAATATTTTATATATCAACTTAAAATTCAGCCTCGGTAACCTACATCCCATAGATTTTTGTTGAGATGCTTATAATCCCAAATCCATTTGCAAGCCTCTTTGGGGGAATCTATTTGTATCCCTATAACACAAAGGGCTCTCCTCTCTAAATGTACCTATTTATATTATATCTTGAAAGAAATCTCAAGAAGTTTCCCATAAGACGCATTGTGGGAATTATACACATCGACTTATGAAGTATAAATAATTTTCTTCTTAAAAAGCTATGGCGAAAAGGTCAAACTTTTAAACCTCTTCTATATGCTTCCTTTTCAAAAGTATTTTTTTTTGTTGTTGTTTTTCTGTTTATGAAAAGCAATCCTTTATCCTTTTATCGACAGCTGCTTCTGACTACTTAGGAAATTTTTAATTTCTTTTATTTTTTTTTTGAAGATTTTACCCACTTTTTAGACACACACTTCTTCACTCAATCAAGTTCGTTTGGTCAATTTTCTGGAGTTTCATGTTTTTTTTTTTTTTTGTGTTTATCAGATGATTTCGGCATGAAAAAAGAAAATTGTGGTTAGGTATTGGGATTTTTCCACAAAAAAATTGTATTTAAGAAAAAAGGGATAATTTTTTTTAGAAATCAATCCTTTAATCAACTTAAAGAGTTTTTATGGTCGTCTTTTGATGAACTTGGAAAATCTCATTACGGATTTGTTTTGTTGTTCTTTTTTCTGGGAAACAAAATAAATATTTAAAAAAAGAACAACTTTTACCGATGCGCATATTTTGATGTCCTGAATTTGTAGGTATCCAACCTCTGAATTTTTCACTTCAATTAACACTGATTTTCAAGATTAAAAGTAATACAAAAAATTTGGCTTGACTGACAGATCATGGAGATCCAGAGCCTTGTGACTAATAGCACTCAACCATTACTGGGTATGGGTGCATATTGTTGGCAGCCATCGAAGGGACTAACAATTTTCCACTCCAAGGGTCATTCACCTACCGACGAAAGACGCATTTTTGTGTCATTTTACAAAACAACGAATGGAAATACTCCAAAATTGGTTGTCTTTGATCAGACAAACACTGATTGTCATGTCAATGAAAGACAGCAAAGTTGAAAGACAAGTGGAAATACCTCAATTGGCAAACCATCTATATCCGCGAGAGCTTAACCCAGCATAACAAATGTATCATGCAACGTGCACTTGCTTTAAAAAAAAGTAAACATTTATCTACTGTCTACACTGCACGTGGGAAAGTTTATGTTAAACGTCAAACTGATGACACAGCTGTGCTTGCTGACTGCATCGAGGGACTTGAGGACGTTGCCAGATCAGCAATTTTATATGAATTTTGATATTATTTTCAATTAATTAAATTATACCAATTAAATAATATTTTGTTTTTCAATCTCTTTTTAATTAATACTTTAATTTTGTTTTCTTTCTTTTCTTTTTGATTTAAATTTATTTCTTTACAAATTATATTTTTGTTTCTTTTATTTTTTCGATTGAAATTATTTTTCTTTGCCTTTCTTCTTGTTGTTGTTGTATCAGTGATGAATACGGCAGGAACTTTGCGTTCGATGGTCAGAGTTCTGAGCAAGCAGAAATGTGGTCTCAGGGTTTGTCACATCAATGCACAGAGCTTGCTTCCGAAAATTGATGAATTTCGTGATATCTTTGTTGAGTCGGGTGTAGATGTTGTTTGTGTTACTAAAACATGGTTAAGGGATGAATTTAGTGATGAGGTGTGTTGCTTTGAGGGTTACCGCGTTTTTCGCTTAAATAGAAAGGATCGTATTGGGGGCGGTGTGGCAATTTATGTTAAAGCGACTATAAAATGCAAACTTAAGCTGTCATCCGAAGCAGGTAGTAATATTGAATATCTTTTCGTTGATCTGATGGGAAATGAGGGGAACCTACTTTTAGGGGCAATCTATAGGCCAAATCGACATATTGACTTTTCACCCCTGTTTTCACTTTTGCAAGAAATCTCGCTGGGTTCTCCTAACATTGTCCTATGTGGAGACTTTAATTGCAACATTTTGAACCATAATATTTTGTCTGATAGCATGCGTATGTTTAATTTAAGACCAGTAAACTCTAGCACACCAACTCATAACTTCGGTGGGTATGCTTCACTGTTAGACTTATTTTTGGTTAGTGACTTAGACGACGTAGCCTTGTATGATCAGCTTTTCGCACCTGCTTTCTCAAAGCATGATTTAATTTTTTTGACGATAAAATTTAGCTTTTATTATTCTGTCAAAAAAATCTCTTTTCGTGATTTTTACAACGTAAATGGTCAGCCTTTAGAAGAGCACACTAGAGCCGTTAGTTACGATCGTATTTTTTATATGCTATCTTCAAATGACAACATGCAGTTTTGAACTCAAAATATACAACTACTGTATGACACTCACGTACCATTAAAAACTAAAATTTTAAAACCAAATAATAAGCCATGGTTTACGAGTAACATACGAGTCTTAATGCAACAACGGGATGATGCGTACAACAATTGGAAGCGTTATCGGTTGATTGAGTTGCGACGTACGTATTGTTTACTTCGCAACAAAGTTTTTGCTGAAATACGATTACTCAAATCACAGACTTTCTCTCATCAGCTTAGTACTTCATTGAATGGGCGACAATTGTGGAAGAACTTACGCAACATTGGTATTGGAAAGTCAAGAAACGTGGCAGCTGAGGTTGTAGATGTTAATACACTCAATCAAACCTTTGCTTCATTGCCATTGACACTGGTGCCTTCGTCGAGTACATCAGAAATTTTACCATTTACGGATCAGTCAAATAATCTTGGTTTTGGTTTTTGCTCTGTAGATAGTGCTGATGTTGTTGAAGGTCTGCTGTGTGTTAAGTCAAACGCTGTTGGACTGGATTCTATTCACCCTAAATTTTTGTATATGATTTTGCCTATCGTGTTGCCATATCTTACGTTCGCGTTCAATACGATTTTAATGTCAGGAGTGTATCCTGACCTGTGGAAGGTAGCTAAAATCATACCACTCCCAAAAAACGCAAAAGGCGTGGAATTTAGGCCTATCTCAGTCCTTTCCTACTTGTCGAAAGTCTTTGAGAAAATTTTGCAGAAACAAATCAATATTTATCTTACGGCGAGTTCAATGCTTACACCTAAACAGTCTGGTTTTCGTAAAAAGCACAGCTGCATCACAGCACTTTTGAACGTCACTGAAGACATAAGGCAAGCGTTGGATAAGGATGAGGTAACGTTTTCGGTTTTGCTTGATTTCTCAAAGGCTTTCGACACAGTTAACCATCTCAATTTATGTAAAAAGCTTATCCAGAAGTTTGATTTTTCACCTTATGCTACGAAGCTTATATATTCTTATTTGACTAATAGAACACAAGCAGTTCAAGTTGGTGACACCTTGTCTAATTTTTTGCCGATTGCTTCTGGTGTTCCTCAGAGATCCATATTGGGTCCTCTATTGTTCTCTATTTACGTCAATGAACTTCCATCCTTGGTTGATAATTGTTCTAGTCAAATGTATGCTGATGACGTTCAGCTGTACCTAAGCTGCCCACTTGGACTCATTGAGCATGGAGCTTTCAGTGTCAATGAAGACCTTGAAAAAATTTTAAATTGGTCCCAATTAAATGGTCTTATTCTGAACCCAAAAAAATCTAAATGTGTAGTTATATCTAGAAAGAGTTTAGATCTTGATTATTTTCCGCCGATTATGTTGAGCAATGCTCCAATCGAATATGTTGAAACTGCCAAAAATCTCGGAGTGACTTTTAACCGCTTTTTGACTTGGGACAATCATATAAATGGACTTGTCGGCAAAGTAGGTATATGGTGTACTACGTGCATTATGGGTAGCCCAGTCTTTTACGCCGGTAAAAACACTTTACTTCTTGCCAAAACTTTAATATTACCGATATGGCTGCGGAATATACTGCAACTGCAATTACGTAAGCAAACGTAAACTCTATGTTGCCTTTAATAGTACTGTTCGTTACGTCTTTGGCCTACGAAGATACGATAGAATATCTGATTTTGCTACGCTGCTGCTGGATATGCCGTTTGAAAATTATCTTGAACTTCGCAGTTTGATCTTGCTCTCTGACATACTGCTTACACGCCAACCACAATACTGTTTTGAAAAAATTAGTTTTGCTACCTCGCATAGATCTTGTCAACTGATTCATCCTCGCTATTCGTTTTTAACATCCGAGCGACAATTATTTGTAAATTCAGTCCGTCTTTGGAATTCCTTACCACGCAATATTAAAGAAATTCAAAACACAACAAGAATTAAAAAGGTTTTAAAAAATAATTTTTCAGTAAATACTTAAATGAAATTTAAAAAATTGTATTATACATATATATATATATTTTTCTCTCTCTCATTATTGTTTAATTATATTTGATTCAATTTTAATATTAATTTAACTAATTGCTTGCTCAACTCTGTAAAATTAGTTTATAACTATCTATCTTACAGTTATTTAGCAATCACGAAATAAAATAAAATAAATAAATAAATAAAATAAATGTCACTTTGTCTTTAACTGACAAGGAAAATTTTTTGGCAACGTATTTTAATTCTTTGTCAATGAAAAACACTTATTTGATAGCTGGTCCAAAGCAATTTGAATGTGATTTTGAAAATATGGCTAATTTTTTATCAAAAGTGAAAGAAAAAAATCCACTTAAGCTTTCCTCCATCCATATCTGAGGATGAAAGATAATATTCCAAAAAAAAAAAGTGACAGAAAGTCAACTCTGAAGTGCATTGGACTGCCATGCCGAAGGTGTGGGTTTTTGAAATGTTTTATCTGGAGGTTCTGGCTCTTTCGAGGAACTGACAAATTCCCCAAGAGTATGCTTCTCATCTAGCCATTCAGACTCGACAAAAAACTGAAAGTCCCTTCCATTTTTGCCAACAACACGCAGACAGGAATGGTTGAAAGTTGTAAGTCACTAGGCCCTGGTTCTCCACGAGCTATTGCGCCACTCAATTTATCTATTTATTTATTAAGATACACACATTTGATTGAAGATAACTGACAGCTGTGAAAATTTTGCATTGACTATGAGTGTCAGTTCATTTTAAGCGAAGCAAATGACAAAAGCTGTCAATAAACTGACAAAGAAAGTCGTCAAAAAGTTTTTGTCTTTGAAAAGACCAACGATTTTGTATCAATTAAAGACATACATAAGTGGAAATGAAATGGCAGTTTTTTCGTTTAAAGACCAAGTCGTGATTTGTCAAAGTGTATTAATTCAAAGACAAAGGATAGATACATTATGCATTTAAGAGGACACAAGAGTCCACAAGCTTTTTTTTTAAAGCAAACCTCTAGTCTATCAACTCCTACTCTCACCTCCCCGTGGTGAACATCGGGTGCCTAGTACCTTTAACTGAAGATAGGGCTCACGGGCTACTACGACATACTTGGAGCTCAGGCCTATAATGAGAAGTTGATCCGGCTCCCCGCCCTTGGAGTTATATTGTAAGGGTCTAGGTCCTCCAGGTTGGGGGTCGTGCCGTCGGGGTGACTTCCAACGTAAAGCTATTTTAGTTGCGAAGCAACAACAAGCATCGGATAGGGACGGATTAACTGTTGACGAACCTAGCAAACGAAATAAGGACAACCAACTTAGGATTTGCACGTGGAATGTTCTGTCTCTCTATAGACCAGAGACCACGTGCAGCCGAAAATTTAGCGAAGACCCTAGACTAGTACAAAGCAGACATCACCGCCATCCAAGAATTGCGATGGGATGGGCCGGGCAAAAGAAAACTGAAAGACTCTGACATCTACTACGGGACTGTTACCGACCACAATGACAGCGTCTCTTTGGATGTGGATTCGTCATAAGAGGAATACTGAGGCAGAAAGTCTTGAGTTTCATGACAATTCGCATCAAGGCTTAATTCGTCAACATTAGCCTCATATGCGAACATGCCCCCACAGAGAAGAAAGATGACGACACCAAGAATGAGTTCTACGAGCTTTTGGACAACACATATGAGCAATGCCCTTGTACCACCTCCGATGACGGACTCAGGCTAATCGATTTTGCTGCGGGGCGAAAAGTTGTGGTAGCTAGTACGTAGTTCCCGCATCTCGATGTACACAAGGGAACATGGCGAATTCCTGGTCAATCAACCAGACTGATCACATTGCGATCGACGACGCAAGGCACTCCTCCGGTATGAAGGAGGTCTGAACGTTGACTCGGACCACTACTATGAATATCCAGATCAAAGCCAAAACAGGGAAATACTGAGAGGAAGTTCGACGTCAGACAGCTACAGTCACAAGAAATCGCCAGGTACTTTTCCGATCGAGTTTCTCGCACCCTATTAAATAGCCCTATGCCACCAACTCCAAGTTTTGAGAACCAGTGGAAAATTTGCCAAGAAGCCATCACAGATGCCGCCTCTGACGTCTCGCACGACCACCACAGCGAAACCCCTGGTTCGATAAACAATGCAGGTAAGTCATCATCATCGTGTCCTGTAAGTATGAGAAACGCGCGATCGAGGAAATAGAGGGATGCCATTGGAGGAATGAAGCTCGGAAATTTTATCAGAAAGTAATGAGATACTCCCAGGGTTCCAAGGCCCGAACCGAAGCCTGCAAGGATGATGAGGATATGGAAGAATCATTTCTGTAAATGCACCAGCTACAGAGGCATAAGTCTTCTTAATATCGCCTACAAGATTTTCTCTGACGTACTTTGTGAACTCCTGAAGCCATTCGTCATCAATTTAAAGGCTTCGTATGACAACATCTATTGAGACGAGTTTTATAGAGCAATGTCTAGTTTTGGCATATCTCCCAAACTCGTACGTCTTTGCAGGATGACGATGGAGAGTACACGCTGCTCTTTCAAGGTCGGTAAAGACCTCACCAACACTTTTGATGTCAAAAAAGGCTTTAGGCAAGGCTAAGCGCTGTCATGTTACTTCTTTCAACATTGTTTTAGAAAGAACAGTGCAAAGCTCTCACGTCAATACTAGAGGCACAATCTTTCAAAAGTCCGTCCAATTACTCGCTTAAGCTGACGGACGAACTAGGTGAGATGTGAGTGGTGCTTTCGTGAGTATTGAGAAGGAAGCCAAGAAGATGGGGTTAACGGTGAATGAAAACAAAATTAAATATATGCTGTCAACAAGAAAGGACACCCAACGTCGACGTCTCGGACAGAACGTCACTATAGACAGCTATAATTTTGAGGTTGGCAAAGACTTTGTCTATCTAGGATCCACTATAAACTCAGCGAACGATACCAGTGCTGAGATCAAACGAAGACTAACTCTTGCCAATCGCTGTTTCTTTGGGCTAAGGAGGCATTTGAGAAGCAAAGTCCTCTCTCGAGCTACTAAACTGTCCCTGCATAAGACGCTTATCATCCCGGTCCTGATGTAAGGTGCATAAGCATGGACACTGTTAACGGTGGATGAGAAAGCGTAAGGCTGTTGTGAGTGTTTTGGGAGGATAATTCTCCGGGTGATTTTTGGTCCCATCTGCATAGATAGGGAATAGAGAAGAAGATACAACAACGAACTGTTTGAGCTGTTCAGCGACACCGACCTAGCCACAAAAGTGAAAAGGGAATTACTGAGATGGCTGGGTCACCTAGAGCGAAAAGACATCAGTACTCCGGCCCAGAAGGTCTTTGAATCCAACAACGCATGGAACAGCGTAAAAGGTGGCGCACGCAAGTGGAAAGGACCTCAAATATCTTGG